>JAECUM010003443.1:0-37500 GCA_016617855.1 Megalonaias nervosa | reverse complement strand
TATGTGGTTCATTCTATTGATTACTCCTAACAAAATGTGCAGACCAACATCTGTGCATTATGCAAAGGCAGATCTGGGTCTGTGCAGTTTGCAGTTGGACTCATCTTATAAGCTAGTATATATGGTACTGTTAACCATTCCTCTGTTAACTGTTGCTTTCACACAAGTCTAACATCTCTAAAATTCCAAAATAAATTTTATCTAAATTATATACTCACCTAATTAAACCTGATATCTGTGAACTTCACATATATCCATAATCATGAATGTAATTTTCAATGTATGAATGAAACTCTGAATTATGTAATTAGGTAATTATCACTCGTACCATGCTTAAATGTATGATCATAAAAGAGTCCACCATTTTTAACTCCAAGAAGTGCTTGATTCAATCCCAAAATTATTTCATTATTTTCAACACAAAACAATTTCAACCAAATGTTTGTCATTAGAATAGAAGAACTTTCTGCAACACTGTTGGTGTTAGCAATCACAAAAATCACCAATGGTGATCAAAATTATCATAAAAGTTATTTCAGTAAAAGGAAGATACCTGGCAACTGAAAATTCATATGAACATGCTGTCATCCGCTGATTTTCATCTAGATGTCCACTGGTTCAATGAATTGTCCAAGTACGTGATGTAAAAAAACAATTTCATAAAAAAGAAATATCCAGAAATGTTGTTTTCAGATATGAATCAAATTTGTATGGGCTTGAAGAGAATGAAGGGAATTATAATGAAAATAATGTGCAATGACTAAAACTGAATAGAAGCCAGATCTGGAACTGAATATTTCATAGTGCAACCCTGATCTGGTACACTAAATGTTCATACACTTGAATAACTCATGTCAAAATTTGACAACTACTTCATAAAATCTAGAGCAACACAGTAAAAGTGACAGGAAAACTTTGCAATTCTTCAACACTTGGACAAATTTCTAAATCCAAGAAGAGGAATGTACACACCGATACCTCACCTGAAATAGCTCCAAGTTCCCTGGGCAACCTTACAGTGTTACAAGCTGCAAGCACACTCCTTTTGTAACGATAGCATACTAGGGGTCAAAAATATTATGGGTGTCAGTTTCTCTTCCATCCAAAGACTACGTGTCATGAAAAGATGCATAAAAATTCTCTCTTTTCTTTTGGGCTACTACAATACAGATAAGATTAATAACTGATTTATAAAAGAAGCCATCTCATGAAAACATCTCTCTGACAAACCAAGATAAAAAGATGGGATTTTTATATGACACAACCCAGAAAAGCCCAAAACACATGGCCATAAACCTAGTTTTTCAGCTGAGACCCTCAACAACCCTGAATTTTTACAGCATTTGATATACGTGTCTTCTATCAGTTGTGCAAGGATATATAAGTCCTCTATTGGCAGTACAAGGATTCATATATGTTTCATTATCACTTTTTTTTCTATACATACCATCTACAGATCAAAGTCTGCACAGACTGTTAAATTGAAAAATGACAATGTTTTCTATGCCAACAAAGGGTAAAGCTGGGTGAGGGTTTACCCATCAGAAATTGCTGAAATTGTATGCCTTACTGATTCTGTAAAACCTTGGGATATTTAATACATAAATACATAGCTCCCAAATTACTTCCATTCATCCAATTACTGGGTTGGAAAATTTATTCAAAAGAATTACTGGGTATGGTTACACTATGAGATGCCTATAGGTATGCCCAATGAACAAAGACCTCAACAGATGAAATGTTTCTTTTCTTTTTGGTGGTAGTAACAAAGTTTCTACCTACATTGCCATTACAAAGGCATACAATTTTTATCCCAAAATATTGAAAGAATTTCATCAACTACAGAAATCCATGGTTTCCTGCATATTTTATTTCATTCAAGGCAACTCAATACAAATACCACAAAAAGCTATGAATATGTTACTGTGGAATAATTCTAAACTTTAAATGTAACAGAAAAAAATCGGAATAATACAATTTTGTTTTCACTTGTGAAGATTCCAGCATCAAGCAACTAGTCAATAAACTTCAAACTTCGACTACGAGTAATTCATACATTTTTGGCATTTTATAATAACTTTCCAAACAAATTACGTATTTGACGAGAATATATATCAGAGAATCTTGCATCAGAACTCGCTCGATTTGAAAAGAGTTAAACACCGTTACTCAACTTGACAAACTAATAAATCATTTAAAGTTTAATCAATTTTACATGAAATGAGCATTTGTGTACATTTCTATTCATTACTTGATAAATATGTTTATATAATGTTATGAACACAGGTACAAATATAAACTTTCGTGTTATGACTTGAATTTTAAATTTTAAACTTAGAGAAGTAACACAGTCACTTTCCACCTGTAAGATCCCAAATTCAATGAACAGTTCTGATACGTGCAAGGCTGCATGATTGCTCTGCCAAAGGCCTTTGTTTTCTCCAGATTCTCCTATTTTCTCTGATTCCATGACAACATCAAGACAACAACTGACAACAGGACATAGTATAGGGAGATTTCCTTATTTTCATAAAGGTACCAATTGTATCATTTTTATGGTTCCTATGAACAGCAACTTTCAACATCCACCAAACAACAACCCTTTTGTGGAAACAGTGCAACCTTTTATGGCATTTTTTTCGAATTCACTAATGTAAGTATTGATGGAAATGTAAATATTTACAGAACTATGAAAATTTACCCAAGGAAAAAAATGAATTCATGTGAATATGCAGGCAGAACCACATGCAGTCAACCTTAAACTTCCAAATAATTAAATTCAGACATCAATGACTCTGTTCCAATACCTTTGATGAATCATAACAAAATAAGAAGCATGAAAAAGAATATGGAATGTGTTTCTGTGAAAAGTTGTATTAAAAATTTCAGTATGTGCACTGACCATGACCTTTAACCCCCAAATCAACAGGCTTACTCAAAGTACAAGTAATTCACAAAGTTCAGTCCAGGTCTGTGATGCAAAACTAAAGCAATTGTGAAGAAAACATTTTTCTTCTTTAAGTCATGGTAAACTTGTCCTTTGACCTTTTGATTTCAAGGTCAATATGCTTCATCCATTTCCTAAATACAAGCTATTTGGAAAGTTTGCTAATGGTAGATGGTTAAGAACTTTAGTTATTGTGCAGAAACAAAATACGGGACAGACACCAGGGTGGATGGATGTCATAATAGTAGAAAAATGGCTCAGAAAAGTACTTACAGACAATTGCAAGTACCATCAGTAATCTCAATGATCAAGAGATTACAAGGTCAAGGGTCATTCATGCCCGTGAAATGACTCAGCATCATTATTACAAAATTATGCTCCAACTAAGCTTAGACTGTGTCATCAACATGTTATAAATAACTTAATACAGTCTAATATCTCTTACATCCCTTCATAAAACAGCTCTTTCATCCTATCATAAACTACCAAGCAGAACTTGCTCAACCATGTCAGTCTGACCTAAAATAAATGAAGCATGCAATCAATTCATCGACAACTTTACCATAAAATGGGATAATCATGATTTGTCCATCAAAGAAGACCTTTAAAACATGATAGTTTTATACACGTAAATGATTGCGCACCATCAGCATACCTCCAAATTTAAATGTCTGTAATCTGAGCAGCATAAACAGGTGGCATGAATCATTTCACACACTTGATATATCTTAACCTTTCATAATAAAATAGGATAAAGTTTTTTAAATAGCAAATACTTCAAATGTGTCCCACATTCATCACAATTTATTGTCCTATTCTTCTGAAACTTGAAATGTGTTCTAAGGGCACGGAGATCCGCATTAATATGATGTATTTAATGACATTCTGTTTTAAGATGCCTTTTGTGTGGAGGCAATTGGAGTCAAGTACCTTGACCATGGACACATCATGGTTGCTGGTTGACCTGTGATGATCCAGTGGTAGAATTCAAAGGGTCTGGCATGCTGTCCACTAAACAACCCTTGCTTCTGCTTGCATGCAGGCCACTAAGTCATAATGAGTCCTGCCTGCATGCAGTCCACTAAGCCAAGATGAGTCCTGTCTGCAAATACAGTCCTAAGTTAACATGGCTCCTGCCTGCCAGCAGTCCACTAAGTCACCACCTGCCAATGCAGTCCACAAAGCCACCATGACTTCTGCCTCTAATGGTTACGTCTTATTACATGCAGGAGGTTACACTGGACTGGACTTACCAGTATTCTACATTCCTAAGCTTGCAGGGAGATTGTTTAAGATGCAGTCAAATTTCCAGGTCATACTTGGAACACATTATGCGGGGACTAGTCTTTGTTATATACCGGTACCACATAATGATGAATCCCAGTTTTGATCTTATTTAGTGACCAGATTTATGCTGACAGAAAAAGTTCAGCATCATTTGAATTTGATAAGAATGAAGATGGCATGAATGTAGATTCTACTTCAGGGTGTGTATCATATTTCTAATTAAGGCTTTGTAAAACAGAATGCAATATTTTCAGGGGAAAAAATTCTTACAGATTTCCTTGACTTTTATTTTCTTGGCATTTTTGGTCTTTTTTCAAACCGGGTAATAAACATTAAGTCGTTATATCTAAAAATAAATCTTTTGTCCTGGCATGAAACATTTATTCTAGATTGCAAACTTTCAAAATCTGGATGACTCGTTCCTTTGTTAAAGAAAAATTGGGTCAATCAAAGAGTGTGTGGGATCCATGCTGGGCTGCAACCCAGTCACATTTTGATGCATAGAAGTGAAAACTAAACTTGGGTTTGGTTTCTTGATATTAAAGTTTGTTTCAATCTATGATATCCTTCAGAAGTTAATGCACGGAAACAGAAGTTAATGCACATGATGCATGGACAAACTACTAAGTCACATGACGCCAGAACTCTAATTTTCACCTCAGTAGACCTAATTTAAACTGTATTGCTCAAAAAAATATTAAGACTCATAGTAAATTTGATTTCAATACAAAAAGTTCTTCAAAACAGTATTTCTGATGAAAAGTTTCAAGTTATGCAAGAGCCATACCTCAAATTTTCACATTATGGATCAAATTCGAATTTGACCAACATTTCTTCAATAATAAGCCTCAGTCTAATTTTAATATCAATCCAGGGAGTCTATTGTTGGATATCAATCTAGGAAGTCCATCATTTGAAACCAATCCAGGAAATTCAATGATTTATATCAATCCAGGTAATCCATTGTTTGATATCATCTAGGAAGTCCATTTTGATATCAATTCAGGTAGCCCACTGTTTGATATCATCTAGGAAGTCCATTGCTTGATATCAATCAAGGAAGTCCATTGTAGGTTACTGAGTAGAAACTTAATTCATGATTCAAATTTCCAATCATACAAGGGCCAGGAATCAAATTTTGATGGAAACTGGTAAAAGTATTAACCTTTAAAAGAAAACAAATAAAACTGAAGGCACCACCTTATTCAATTCATTGATTGGTTCATAAAAAAAAAAAACCTGTGGCTAGGGGTAGGAGAACCTAGGTCAAGTAATCAATTTAAAGCACAAATAATAATAATAATAATAATAATAATAATAATAATAATAATAATAATGACTGTAATATTTATATTAGGGGGTAAATAATTTATAACTACTACATTAAAATCTTAAAATGCAATCTGCAACATATGTATATAACAATAAAAATCAAATACAAGACTAATAACTGTACAAACACTAACAATATGGTACATACACATGTTATTAGTAGACAATAAATCATAACAACACATATTAACACAAGTACAAGACATTCCATATTTTCAGTATTGTAATGCCAGTTTTTAATACTGTAATATGAGGAAGTATTATTATTATTGTATTCTCATGCCATCCCCTTTGTTTGTATCGCAGTACCAATTTTGAAAAACGAAGGCATCAAGGATATAAAAAATGCACAAAACTAAGTAATTTCATTTCACTGATTTATAAATTCTAACCCGATTGTCAATAGGGGGTCCCAAACATTGTCAACTTATTGGCATTTTGAATCAATTGGGAGTTTCCTTAGCAACATGGCCACCATTTTTGCTTGGGCCAGTCCATGTTTTCAAGCAAGAGATGTGATCTGGTTCAATCTTTGAAAATATCAATAATTCTGTAAATTTGGGATTTACAGTAACCTTTGAACAAATGTGCATAAGAACTCCTCCTATTTATTTGTTCAATTCTTTTAGAAATACTAAAACTAGACATTAAAAATAATGGATGAGGGTGAAAATTTTTAATGAAATAGACTATTCTAGAAACCAGAAATGGACAGCAAGCAGTCTGTTTACTTGTTTACATTGTCAGCTTCTGTTTGCATTGAAATGCCAATACCGGTAATTTGACAGTGTTAGGGACCCATTGGTGACAATCAGGTAAGAAATTATAAATCAGTGAATGAAATGACTAAGTTCTGTGAATATTTTTTATATCCTTGATGCTTTTCATTTTTTAATTGGTAGTGGGGTACAAACAAATGGAAGGGTGTGCAAATACTATAATATATAAAAAAAACAAGCTTCACTTACTTTTGTTCAAAATTTAAGATACAATAGACATTAATGGCATGTGAGTTCAACATACTGGCACTGAATATCAAAAACTGCATTTGAACTGCTTTTGTATGTTGTCTAGAATATCCTTTACACAATTTAGCACATGTGTGTTAATGTTAAGATAGGATTATCTTTTTTTTTCTTTTCACTGTTGAGCATAACTGCATTTCTAAGGCAAAGAAAATCACTTTTTCAGGAAATTTCAGCATAGCTAATTAGATTAACACTCCAAAGAAAATTTAACAAACTACATGTAGCCTGTTAGCCACACATGTGATTCTGGTACAATGCAGTTAATGTATTGTAGTTTCATGGTATTTCCATCATAACATGGCAAATAGAAAAAAGTGCCTACTTTGTTTAACTGTCAAAAGTGCAGAATGACTCTAAGTGCTTTCAAATTTTTTCTGCCTTTGGTAGATATTTACATTATTTTACTGTAGCACTAGCATCTCACAGGCTGTCAAACATTCATGTTTTCATGGTGTACCATTTCAAGAGTAGATGGTGTACCATTTCAAGTTTTGATGATGTATCATTTCAAGTTTAATGGTGTACCATTTCAAGTTTCGATGATGTACCATTTAAGAAATTATTGCTTAACATATTTTTCTCTTTACTATTTTCTGCATCTACAAAAACTGTAAATTAAGAAACAGGAAAAATTTTGCAGATATTGCTTACCTTTTTTTTCTTTTATTCTAAAAAAAATCCCAAAACATGCTGACATAGATTAAGTGGTTGTGTGAGATCTGTAATTGGACAGGAAGGTGTTATTGCAGCATGCTTCCCTTACCTTGTTTGAACGTACCACATTATAATGACTTTCTGATTGCCTTATTTGAACATACCTCATTATAATTACACTATGACATCCTTGATTAAACATACCACATTATAATGTCAGTTTGATGATCTCATTATAATTACTAACTGACAGCCTTGTTTGAACATACATTATAATGACTTTCTGACAGCCTCATTTGAACATGCATTATTATGACTTTCTGTCAGCCATGTTTGAACATACCTCATTATAGTGACACTTTAACAGCCTTGTTTGAACATACATTATAATGACTGACAGCCTCATTTGAACATACCTCATTACAGTGACACTATAACAGCCTTGTTTGAGCATACACCATAATGACTGACAGCCTCATTTGAACATACACCATAATGACTGACAGCCTCATTTGAACATATACCATACTGACTGACATCCTCATTTGAACATACACCATAATGACTGACAGCCTCATTTGAACATACCTCATTACAGTGACACTATAACAGCCTCATTTGAACATACACCATAATGACTGACAGTCTCATTTGAACATACACCATAATGACTGACAGCCTCATTTGAACATACCTCAGATATATTTGGTCTTCATGTGAAACAATCACTGAGGCATCTTTACTCACGCATGAATCCCCTTGCAAACAGGAGAAAATCTGTAGCTGCAGACAATACAGACTTGTACAGTCACTAATGTCTGAAAAGTTGGTCACAATGACCTGTTTATGGTATAGTTAAGCCACTCTCCTTGAAATACATCCACATACCAAATTTCATGAGTGTAGGTGAAATAGGGTCCAAAATATTGTGGGTGTACAATATGGTTAGCAGAAGACATAAGTAGTCACTCAATATAAATATTAGGTCACAATAATCTAGCTTTTATATGGTACGAGTAACTCACCTTTGAATACAACTCAATTGCAATTATCATAATTGTAAGTGAAATAGGGTCTAATACTATGACAATGTAATGAACTGAGGACTTAAACAAAAAAAACCCATTACTCTCATTAACATACATCCATGTTCCAATTTTCATTCATGTAGGCAAAATAGGATCAAAGTTATTGCCGGTGTATTGAGCAAACAGCTGAAAACACAAGTCACAAAAGCATGCAAATTAGATCACACTGACCTAGTTTTTTAAGGCTGAGTTACTCTTCCTAAGATGCATCCACATGTAACAAATTCTAAAACATTTAAGTGCATGTGAAATAAGATAAGATACTGAATGGGAAATCAAGTATTGAGACAGTAACAAGTGAATGAAAGATCATGGGATAAAACAGGCAAAACACATTATCCTCTTCCAACTTCATTGGTGCAGAGAAAATAAAGAGTATAAAAGCTCCATCTTGAGTAATTCATCTTCTATAGGTATCAAGAATGTGCAATGCTGATAAGGATGAAAGTATGTTTTCAAACTAACTTAAAATGTACATTTATACCCATTTAAATTTTGTTTCACCAGTCTGAAATAAAATAGTGCAAAATTATTTGCATAAACTTCAACATAAATCAATTATATAAATGAAAATTTTCAGTTTATTTGGCATTTAATGCTAGTTATGTCTTATGGTTTCCACACCCTTGTTTTTTTTTTTTAAGGAAATGGCAATAAAACCACAGGTGTTACTCTATTTACGTTATTCACAACATCTATTTGCCTTACATAATTACATTTAAAATGATAAATCTCAGCTATAATAACCACAGCCAACTGAATACTAAGTAATGTAGATAACTTGAAGGTTTTTTACTTGGAAGGAATAATATGATCTAGTTGATCACTTTTGACTTCCATGATTGTATGTCACAAAACTTTATATGTACATGTACATCAATAATATTGTTTACACTAACAGAAAATTAGTATTTTTTTAATAGTAAGCCATGTTCCTCCCCATCCCCCAAATGAACACAATATCACCCTGTGACCTTGAAAATTAGGTCAAGGTCAACATAGCCTAATTGGGACTTGTGAGCCTTTCAAGGCATCTGATATCCATTTAGATCTGGTCCACTTCCACAGTCTGCAAGATATCTTGCCTACAAACTCAGCCTAACAGTTGATGGTCAGGTCAAAAACACAACACCTTGGGGGTGGGGATGCGACTATTGTTTATAACATATTTTTATGCACAAATCCCACTTTTACAGACCCGAGGATACTATGATGATAAGGTGACATCATAAGAGAGGTGACCCATGAACAGGCTGGGGAACAATAGAATTATATCAGACCCACAAAGGGCTGTAATTTTTCTCACACATTTCAATAGTTATTTTTTCAGCAAGGCTTAAGGTGTATAATAGATAATAATATTAATTGTAAAAGGAAATTGTTTTTGAAGCACAAGTACGTCTCTCCGTCCCCTTCCCCCATCCCCTACCCCTATCCCCTACTCCGATCCACTACACCCCATCCTCACCTTGAAAATTAATGGCATTCTGTAACAATTATAGTTGACACAAGGAAAGGAAATATTAAACAAAAGTGAATTCATTGAAAATATTTTAAGAGTGTGATACAGATATCCTTGATTCTATAGGACTACATTTTATGCTTTGAAAAAGGATAAACATATGACAAAGATATTCTATCACATACCAAACCTGACCTTTTTAGTTATGGTGTGTCAGCTTTGTTGGTAATATCAATGTCATGGGAAGTGATATTAGTCATAGAGAAACCTCTCCATAAAAGACTCATAAGGGAATATGTACATTTGACATTTATGATAATAGACATGTGTAGTTTATATCAAGCTTTAAAAAGACTCAAAATTTGCCCAGTTATAGTGAGGGGCCCCAGATGGCCAAGTGGACAATGGTGCTCGTTTTTTACAGGTCACTGACATCTCATCTCTGCCCATCTGGATCTGAGTCTCAGACTTGGCAAACATGAGTCTGTGAGAAAGCTGTGCCAGTAGCTTTCAATCAGTTGGTGGTTCTTCCCAGCGTTTTCCCAGGTTCTACCTCCAAGAAATATACTGGCTGTCATGTATCATGTGCTGAAATGTGGCATTAAACCCATAACAACCAACCAACCACAATTTAGTGAAATATGAAGGTATGTGAAGAACAAAGTAAAAGGGAATCACAACTTGTCCACTTAGCAAAGTCAAAGGAAATCAAACTTGTCCACTTAGCAAAGTCAATGCGATTCACAACTTGTCCACTTAGCAAAGCCAATGAGATTCACAACTTGTCCACTTAGTAAAGTAAATGGGAATCATAACTTGTCCAATAAGAATGCTAAGAACAAAGTCAATGGGAATCACAACTTGTCCAGTAAAAGGTATCCAATTAAGTCTGATTTGGTTCCAATTTTCTTGAGAAATATTATATGATAAGTAGGCCTCCCATACACACCATGATGAATAAACACCACTGCATACATAACATCATCCTTTAGCCTTGAAAGTTTGCTCAAGGTCACAAAAAGCTAATCAGGTCTTGGGATCTTCCTAAAATATCTACATATTAATTGTAATTTTAAATAAGATTACAACAGCTATTTGAAATGGGCACATCACAAAAGCACCATTCACTACAATTTGCCCCATAGACCCTTAAACAGAAGAGCTTGTCTTTGAAAACCAGTTACATGAGGGACATTCATGGACCATGACACCTCTAAATGATGACGTGGAATGCATGCAATACAAATCCTTCAATTTTCAGCAATACAAGCCCCAACATCTCATGTAAAGATACAAATATGAATTATTTGATCCACAAATTCCATAACTCTTTCCAAAATGGAGTAGACATGACACATACATCTATGAAACAACATACAAATCAAACAACATCAGAGCATGTTGAATGGTTTCATCTATGCTTTTTACAAGCAACATCCCATGTAAAGATATGCAGCTGATTGACAAGAACCATAACTCTGTTCAAAACCAATAAAATGAACATCTAACTATAAGAGACAACATCCATACCAAAATTCTATTACAATACGATGAATGGCTGCAAGCAACATTCCATGTTTCTGGGTGAAGTCATGAATATACCCGTCAATAAGGGCCATAACTCTGTACAAAATGGAATAGACAAAAACCCATGCAAGGCACATGTAAATGTTTGAGACAATGCTGCATAAGAACATACTGAATGACTTTTAATTATGCCAGTTAAAAGCAACATCCCTCTTAAGATATAAAGTAACTGGCAAGGGCCATAACTCTGTCAAAATGTACATGATAATACAAAACCCATAAAAGTACACCATGGTCTGCGAGCCAGTATTTATGCCTAATTCCATCAGAATATGCTGAATGATGTTTTGAGCTGTACATGCCACTTACAAGCAACATCCCTTGTAAAGATGTTAATTATCAAGGGCCAATACTCTATCCAAACATGGAGCTGAAGAAACAAAAACATAAAGGGCAAATATGTTACAAGAGGCAATGTACACTCCTAATAGCAGCAGAATAAGCTGAATGGGTCATGAACAGCGCTGGTTACAATGATCTGCAGTAGGGGAATGTAAAATTGACCACTTATTAGATTTGATGAGGTTCGTTTTAGTCAATTATGAAAACATTTTTACGAAAAATCTGCAAATCTGTCTTTCTTCTGAAAATCCACCTTTGCAAAAAGAGAATAGCGCTGTAGCAGCATCTAACTAAATGATCCATCCTTTCTTTATTTCCTCAAACTTAACATCTTGAAAGCACAAGTACACCATATAATAAGGGAGACAACTCCTGATTCCCTATTCTAATGTAAATCAAGACTTACCTTTGAGTTAAGCATTGCACTGAGAGAGACAATGGGTTCCAGGCCAACAAACAGTACTCTGTGATCTTCCATGCTGAGAGAAGAAAACTTCCTGAAATGTTTCAAAAAGCCATTTATCGGTGACACTTTCTTCAGTATAAAAAAAACAGAATGGGAAAGCTTGATGTTCATCATGAAAAATTCCTTTACCAAATTATTTTTAAAAAAATTATTAAACAAATGGCAGGAAATTACTGAATTCTATGAAGATTAAGGCTTCATAAATAATGTACTTGATTCCTTAAATAACTTAAAAGGATCTGATTGTGCTGACAAGCTGTAGAAGTTGCAATATATATATATATATATATATATATATATATATATATATATATATATATATATATATATATATATATATAAACAATCTGAATAATGGCCAGTTTAAAAAAAGGATGACAAATTCTGTATGAAAATGCAGAATCACAATAATGTTGTGCTCAGGAAGTTATAGAACTCTTTGCAAGGTTTTAAGATTTGGTGATTTCAGAACAAAAGAACTACTAAATACATTTTATGTTACTTTTATGGAGTGATTATGAGATCAAATACTCCTGAAAATAAAGTTCAACAACCTAAAAAATAATTTCTTGACCCTGACATTTTGCTAAGTACATTTATCAATAAATAGTGAAAGTGACACCAGGAAACTGACCTCTTCATAAATGGCAGGGCAAAATACAACTTGCATGGTACACACACAAACACCTAAATATATACCATATACAGTCACTTGTAAGCTATATCCAACAGTAATGTTGGATAATGCACCAGCAGATCTTAAGTCTATGCAGTTTGTTAGGACTAACACAATACAGACCCTGATCTGCTATTGCTTAATGCGCTGGCATATCTTCATCTATGTTGTCTACAATTGGTCCAGACTAGAAAATTGAGGAGAACAGTCATTTAATGGTAAAGCCACTCTCTGTGAATTAATTTGCAGCTGGGCTGGACTTGTACATGAGTAAATTCGGTACATGTCTGGAGTCTTATCATGATTCATTTACCATTCTTTTTGATCAAACAGTAAATCTCAAGATAAATCAACTCTGCACAACAGCAGAGTTTTTCAAATATTTTGCACCTTGTCAATAATATAAATTAATAAGGTAATATTAAAAATGAATAAACTAAATGTCAATCATATCTGTGGAAAAATGAGGGAAAATAAAAAATTTCACAATTTTGAAAGGTGCAAGTCCTGACATGAACGACATCAAAAATGTATGAATCTGAATTGTGCCTCAGAAAGTAAAAGTTGTTCATCTTGTTCATTCGAATTACTCTAAAACTAAACAAATGCTGATCCCAGCTGGGAACATTTAGTCCTATTAAAAATATCCAATCTACATAGAATTTGTAAATATTTCTTACCTTAGTGGTTCTGCATAGCTGTCAAGGACACTCTGTAGTCGATTGACATACAATCTCTCTGACTTTAACAGCTGGTAGACAGTCTTGAACTTGGCATCTTCAGGAACTGAAAATATTCATATACAGTAATGCACGCTAATAGAAGATGCTAAAATCTGTCCTTTGTAAAGAGGTGTCCTTTATACAGAAGCTGAAAATTATAGACATGGAAATGGGACTGAGAAATGTCTTTATACAGGAGTACACAAAGGTAGGTCAAACTGTATTCATAATTTAAAAAAGTACGGTTCAACATCTCTTAATGGTCAAGTACAGGGGTTATTTACAGTTCAACATCTCTTAATGGTCAAGTACAGGGGTTTCTATACGGTTCAACATCTCTTAATGGTCAAGTACTGGGGTAACTGTACAGTTCAACATCTCTTAATGGTCAAGTACAGAGGTTTCTGTACAGTTCAACAACTCTTAATGGTCAAGTACAAGATTCTTTTTAAACTTGTTTTCTTAATCTTCCATACATAAAACCAATGTATTCATTTTGTATTCACGGTCTTTTCTAGGATGAGCTGATTTTAAAATGAATCAAACTGAAAATAAACCAAATACTTGAAAACTAAGGCAGTTATTAGGCTACATCTGCACTGAATAGGGTCATCAACAGATGGAGAAAAATAAAACATTTGATAACAATTTTCGGAAAGAATTATGAAAACACTGGGCATTCAAATGCAGAAGTTTGATCTTAGCAAAGTTTATATTATAAAAATAAATACATCATATCCCTATTTTTAGTACAAAATCATCGACTCTGTTCTTTATAATGGTACACAAGGACTCCAAATGTAAGCCCTCAACTCATAACAAAGTAATTTTTGGTATGTTCTACTTCATATTTGCTGCTTTTATTTCTCCATCATAAATATCCATAAAGCAAAGGGTTAATGAAGATACATATTTGCAGTTACAATTTCTGTGTCCTATGACAAGAGACAACTTATTTTTATATGTTCTTTGATCTCAATCTTGTTAATGAACCCCCTCCCACCAATGATTGTCAAAAAGATGTGTCAACATTCTTTTTTAACATTTCAAAGGATCTGTGATATTTCATCATTTGAAATATGCTCGGAAACAAATGGAATGTTAACTAGGGTCTCCTATTAAAGCTTTTCTTACTAAATCCCAGTTTGATAAATTATAATCAGATTGCATTTTACAGAATGAATTGTTAAAGCTTCACAATGTTACGACATATGAACAAAATTCATCAAGGGGTCTAGGAAATTTGTTGAAATAAATGCAATTTAACACAAATCTGTGAGCAAGTTTTGTATGACTGTGATGTTGACACAAAAATCAAAGTAGTAAAAGTGCATGTCGCTGAATGAATCATCATGGTATGAAAACATTCCACTCAGAGGTTCAGAAAATATAAGTAAATTAAATATCATTCACCAAAAGCTCAATGCAAATTTCCTACTATTGTGACCTGAACCCCAAGGTTAAAGTGGCAAGCAGTGATATCAATGGTCTTTAGTTTCATAATGATTTATCCACAGTATCAACAAAATCCATCATGGGATTTAGAATATATAAGCAAATTAAGAACTTGTACCACAACCTTAACACACATTTTCTGCGACTGTGACCTTGACCTAGGATCAAATTTGTAAGAATCCATGTCACTCAATAAATTGGACTGACTTCAAAATTATTCATTCCACATGTGAAGAAAATCCATCAAATTGTTTAGGAAATACAAGCAAATGAACTGTGCGATTTGGATTTTTAACATAGCTTTAACAATTTTTCAATAAATATCACTATAATGTCTGCAGTGTGGCAGCTTATAGTGATGTCTAGCACTGGCGTATCATGCCTCAGACATGTAGCATCATGTCCCACCCAGTTACATTATCCTGACACCAGGCCGACCAGTCCTAACACTAATCTCTTAATGCTAGCCTCAGTTCCTAGGGAGGCAACTTTTAGTACCATTTTTATAGGTCTCTGGTTTCACTCGGCTGGGATTCAAACCTGTGACCTCCTGCATCCAAGGTGGATGCTCTAACCACTAGGCCACGAGAGTGGTTGCAAGCAAATGTGTAAAAACCTAATTCAAACCTTTCATGGAGATCTGCTAAGACTGTAGCCTTTACCGCACAGTCAAAGTGGTAAACAAATATGTTGTAGAATGTATTTTCTTAGCTTCAGAATGATTAATACCAAGTACGATGAGAATCTATCAAGTGGATTAGGAAATATTAACAAATAAAAAACCTGAACCGAAAATCTTCATGTGCATTTTCAGCTGTTGATTTGTTTGTTTGTACTCAAAATTAATACACTTCTGAAATACCACAAGTGCAAACCATCCATAAAATTTGGTTCAGGTACATGGGACATTGAACTAATGGCTACTGTGCAGAAACCATATTTATTCTTTCAGTCACTGTTACTCTGACCTTTGGTCTATTTGCCTAAGCTGAGGCTTCTTTTTTACCCCAGGTGCAAGTGATCAACATAGTTTGCTAACTGTAATGATAGTGAACTGGACTTAGGGTGCAGAAATCATATTCTTCTTTCAGTCAAAGTGACCTTGACCTTTGAACTTTTAAACCAGAAATCAATATCATATTATTATATATTTGGTAATTGTAGATTGTGAACAAATGAAATGATTGTATTGAAATAAAATTTATAGCAGATGGATGAATGGACATCAAAACATAATACACTCCATCTCATGGCAACCTTATTAAAAAAGTAGAGTGGCCAGATAGGCATCCGATTGATCAGGAAAGAGGTGTGATGTCCAAAGTAGAAAATAAAGAACATTAACAGTAAAGTATGTTTTGTGGTCATTTCCTCTTTCAAAATTCCAATGAACCAGGGATTAAAAGATTTATCAATGAATACAATTTATATTCTAAAAAAGACTATTTTCCCTTTCATATAAACATTTTTATTATTATTTCAGGTTCAAGAACAATCTGTTTTTATTATACATTACATGATTAGTTACTCAATGCTGCCTTATTATACATTACACAAATGACTGTTTCTCTATGCTCCTTTATTATACATTACACAAGTTAGTTATACATGTGTTATGCAAGTTAATGTTACTCTATGATTCTTGGATCCATGACACTCTTATTGTTAGTGTCAACAAGTACTGTACAACTTTATGGAACACACCTTCATGGAACACAACTTTATGGGACACAGCTTCATGGAACACCTTATTGGACACAACTTCATCTTCATGGAATACAACTTCACGGAACACAACTGTACCAGACACAACTTCACGAAATACAACTCAATGGGACACAACTTCACACAACTTTACAGGACACAACTTCATGGAACACAACTTTATGGGACTCAACTTCACAGAACACAACTTTACGGGACTCAGTTTCACATAACACAACTTAATGGGACACAACATCACAGAACACAACTTTGTGGGACACAGCATCCTGGAACACAACTTCGCAGACACCTAGTTTCATGAATACTATTATACATCACTCCGGGAACCAGACTAATCAACAAAACAAATAGCCATGACGTAATACATGAATGTTTTCGTGTACCATGTTTGGTTGTTGAAACCAGTTGCAATCATGTTATCAATCTTTCAGACGTTGGACATTTTGAAAATAAATGTGATATATAGATAATAAAGAACAACTTCATCAGAAAAAGCTCCTTATTGAAAATTTTTCTCGACTCGATTGTAAAATGAGGATTCAGCCATTAAACAGCCCAGTTTCCCCCCAACCCCAACCCCAACCCCGCGGTTTTCTGGATATCCCTCAGTAGCTCATGCCCTTGCTTATAGTGCGGTCTGTGTTTTTGGACCCTGATGTGCACAAGTTATCAAGGGAGAGGTGTATATTTGATTGGGTGGTAAATGAAACTGTAAGTAAGATTTATAACCGTACCATACCTGTAATGCATACATATTAGATCTAGCATAGATTTTTGGTGGCTTTTTTCAACTTTAACTGCTGAATTCTCCAACATTAAAAAGGGGGTGGGGAGACATAAACATCCATAATAATGAGAATGATTGGTTGGGTCAAAGGTCAAAGATCAAGGTCATTTGAATGAAGTTTTTTGCAGGCAAAATGATCTATTGTGTGAAATGTACAGCTAACAGCACAGCCTTAAATATAGTAAGTTAATTTAATCATGCATGTAAGAAGTATAACCAGATACAATATCTTGGCACTGCCCTGTTTAGATACATTAGGATCTAACAGTAAATATGCCAGATTTCACAGGAATTTACAAGCCTGCTTTCAAAAAGGTATTAGTCTTGTCATAACACATGCCATGTAAATAAAAGATACCCCTTTAATTGATATGTAACAGAAGTCAGTTTGATCAGATTGGACATAAACCTGCCAATTGATAGATAAGATTTCAGTCAAGTACTAACACTCTCTTAGCCATATGGAAAACACATTAAGATGGAATGTACTGACAATGCCCTTATCCTGGAGACTGCATGGAGTCCAAATAATGCCAAGATCTAATTCAGCAGAATCTGTTCAAATCACTGCATACATCTTCTCTACGCAAAACTAATGTAGAGCTTTTTGCCAATTTTTGTTAAAGTTTGCAAATATCTATTCCTCAAGATATGAATTATAAAATTCTCCGTTGCACGCTGCCAAAATATCCATATACCAGTATTTACCGTGGTCACAGTGAAACCTCAACAGAATGTAATGCTGAAAACAGATGTTACCAGTAACAACAAATAGAAAACTTGGCAACAACAGGCAAATTTATTTCATGGAGGCTAACTTCAAAAATGAAAAAGAGATTGGTTACATCAATTAAGAGAAAAAGAAATTATCAATCTACCTGACTATTTCTGAAATCTATGCAGAAAGTGACAAAGAAATGCATGCATGAACGGTTCATACCATTATTTTTAATGACAAGAACATATTTATCTAGATCTGCAAGTTTACACAAATTATATTTATTTTTATGCAGATGCAAAAACCTTCTAGTTTAAATAAATTATAGCTTAGTGTTAATTTTTATACAGAGCTGAAAAAATATTTAAGAGTTCAATGTTGTTTTTTTCTGAGTTTATCATGCTATAAACTGTCAGTTGCTGACTCACACAGTAAATAATGCCTGAAGGGCCTTATATAAGCTGTGTGAGTTGACAGTTTATAACATGACAAACTCAGAAAAAATGTCTTATTATTGCAATTCTTTATGATTTTATTTATTTAGTGTTTTTATCTTGTTTTCTTCAAAGATATTTCCTATCAATTTTTTAATCTTGCTTAGGGTGTCTGCTATGTAATTATTTATAGAATAGGAGATTCTCCATCCGCAATGTAATAGCTATGTCAACATCAAATTATAAGATTTGTTTTTTTATTCTGTCAAATCAATTTATTATATTTTCCATACAAAATATAAACCCACTGCATTTTTTTTTTTCATTTTAAAAGGCCTGCAGTGTGTATGCCTTCCTATTCAGTGTTTACCTTAGTTACTTAGCATGTGACTCTATCTATAGAAGTTTGTATAAAGTAGTTGTCCTTACAGTTTATACAGAAATAAACACAACTGGGTCTGATCACATGGTTATGTTCTGACCAATGGAAATCTTCCCTACATTTATCAACTGATGCAACTGCAATTATAAATGAATGGATGTATGTATGTATGTATATATATATATATATATATATATATATATATATATATATCCCTAACCTTTGAAAGAAAAATTCTTGTGTTTTGAAAAATACCAATACAATTTTTACCCATACCATGGGTAACAATGACAATTTTCTGCCCATATTCACTATATGTATGTGTGTGTGTGTGTGTGTGTGTGTGTGAGTATATGTGTATATATCTATCTATCTATCTATCTATCTATCTATCTATATATATATATATATATATATATATATATATATATATATATATATATATATATATATATATATATATATATATATATAAAATTGTTTATAAATTGAGTCCAACTGCGAACTGCATACACTCAGATCTGCCGTTACATAATGCAGAGGCATATGTGGGTCTATGCAGTTTGCTAGGAATAATCAGTACAACAAACACAGACTATCCCATAATGCATTAGTTCAATTAGATCCACTAATCAATTTGGGAATTATTTTACAAAACAAATTTTAACAAGGGTGGGGTGGGGCGGAGTGGGGGGGGGAGTGCTAGGGTCAGCAACGAAAAACAGGGACAGTCAGCCAACCAGAAACACATATTTGTTTGCCTTAAGTGTGAATATATACTTTAAGCTCTATTTTCAATTTATGCAAATTGGCACATTTTTGGTTGAAAATACAAAAGTCACACAAAAGTACTAAAGCACAATCAATATTTTAATTAATAAAATGACAACTCAGGAATAATAACTCATAATCATTCACACACAATCTTCAAAATCCTCGAAGATTTTAAACTTTATTATATAAATTATTTTGGGTGGGTTAAGTGAAAATTTTTCAGAATGTATATGAAAAAACTGAAAAGTTATAACCTGAATTCGTAAAAGTGTAAAATTAAAGCTGTGTACAATGCCACTTCACATTCCAACAAGCTAAACCAGCCCAGGAATAACTGAGTAATTATTCACACATAGCATGACTTTAAACTGGTCAACAGTCCATTAGAATTTCAATCAACAATGACTGAAAACAGGTGTTAAACAGATGGAACTTGGAGATTCTTCAGTTGTGGAGGTTGTTCTACTCATAATACCTATGAGATCATCACTCACAAGGCCTGATCTACTTATATACTTACGAGATCATCAGTTACGGAGGCTGATCTACTCATATACCAATGAGATCAACTGATACAGAGCCTGATCTACTCAAGTTACAGGGCCTGATTTACTCATACTTATGAGATCATAAGTTACAGAGCCTGATCTACTCATATACTTATGAAATCATCAGTTATGGAGGCTGATATATACATATACCTATGAGATCATAAGTTACACAGGCTGATATACACATATACCAATGAGATCAACTGTTAAAAAGGCTGATCATCTCATTTACCCATAAGAACACAGAGGTTGATCTACTCATATACTTATGAGATCATTAATTTAATTCCAAGAGAAAAAGAAGAAGAATATGGCTGATTTTAATAGTAATCTTGTACACATTCTGGGCTCAAGAAAAATTTCTCAAGCACTCATCCCTGAGACAAGTTGCAAGAGTTACTTGCCCCTGCCATCATACCCAACCCTTTACACTGCCTACACTTTTGTTGAAGAACCACAGGTACTTGATGCAATCAAAAATTGGCCAAAAACCATGAAAATAATATGTGTAGGTTATTAACAGGGTACTGAAAAATACAGAACCTGAGGTCATGTGGTGCAGTATGTATGAGCTAGTGATGACATTTTATGCCACATGAACGATGGCCAAATATTTTTTAGTACTCAGTCAATAATCTTTTTATTATATATTTAAAACCAAGCAAATTAATCGTTCTGTTGTATTATAAGAATAACACAACTGAAATAAAAATTATTTCAACTTTTTACTGAACATTTTACACATTGTTAAATTAATGAATGAAACCTGAACACCACAATATAATACACGTTACTTTACCACTATGGAGGTGCACGCATACATGGGTAATTCTCATTCAACACTGAACAAAACAAAGTTTGTCAAAAAAGGTGAAATGTCATCTAGTCAAAGAAACACAATAAAATATTGATGTTAGAAAGAAAATGGTACAATTACATCAATGAAAATTGAAGATGAAAATAAGAAAATACGAGTCAAAGAAATTCAGTGTAAGTTTATCATCATGACTCAGTACTGCTGTTATGATAACGGGTAAATTATATCCAACAGATTTACGATGTGGTCAGCATTCCAAGTTTCCATCCCCATTTTTAGTTAGTCATAGCCAGAAGGAGTTCATTGAATACAGGCAACTGTGCACTATTTAAGGCAGTGGTGAATATTTTACTTAAACCAGCAGTATTGACCAGTAGCAACAATGTTAAACTAATGGGTATATTTATGAAGTATATAATAAGTTCTAATTAATGACTCATTAGATACACATGTAATAAAAGACAAGGTTTTTAACTCAAGAAATTGCAGATGTACACATAGCCCTGGATGTTTTAGTGTTATTCATGTTTACAATGAAACTATTTTGTATCTGAGATGTCATAATTTTTCTTTTCACTGGGTTTATCACACATCTTTTGATTAGATATGACTGAAGTTACAAGACAGAGAATGTCTAAACTGTAAGATTTTCATCTGGTTAGACATTGTTGTTACGCTTGCCCCATATGACCCATATTTTCAAGACTGCGGCTTTATTAATGCATTGTCACACCAAAGTAAAGACACCAGCAGATATTTACTAAGTATTAACTTTGCACAAAAAAATATCAATAACTTGCATTTGAAGGAAGAATTCCACATCTCTCAATTTGCACCAGTTTTCATACTGATTGATCCATTTTGGTTAAACATCCATTCTAGAAAGCTATATTCAGGCATAACAAGAAAGATCACTAATTGGCCAAAAGAATTGGAACATTTTGAGGTCATTATCTCAAGCAGATTTTGACCAATCGGTTGTTGTCTCAACATTATCTGCTTTATAAATAAATTATAATGGCATGAACTGAGAGAATGTTCATGGGAATTGGGTGAGTCACTTAAAATACTCATCTTGAATGCAAGCTGGCAATATTTTTCTTATGAAAAGCAATTACATGTTTATAGAAATATCTGCTTGCATCTTCTCTTTTGCATGCAATGTTTCAATAAAGCTTCAGTGTTTAAAATACCTGTGGAAACCATAGCATAGCTTGACCAGATGAAAAATCACACCAATTTGGATATTCTCTATATTTTAGCTTCTTACAGGTCTGACTCCTAAAGATGTGTGATAGCTCATTGATACAGGATCTTTCTCCACATCCAACTGATGCAAAAATTACTGAAAAGTGTCACTGTAAATGCAAATACCATTAATAAATCGAGGTCCAAGTTTGAAACTGCACCATAATAATTTCATAGTATATACCCATTTTAATATCAAGCTTACATCAGGTACCTGCACAAAAAGAAAATGAAGTCATTTCCTCTGCAAAATATTCTAGACTGACAACAAGCTGGTAAATGAGGCAAAGGTTACTTATAATTGAAGCATACCATCTATTAAGCAATGCTGAACTTCAGCACATATGGGTAGAAAATGCACTAAGATTTATTGTCAAGGTGTAAATCTGCATCTACTTGGCCCAGGGACATGTACATAGTAAAGTTTTACCCTGCCCAGTCACCTTTTTACCAAGTCAGGACAAGTGGATGAGTGGCTTTCATGATCCCTGATATTGTTACTACAAAGACTTACATCAGAATCTCACCATCTCTGGTTTTAGTAATAAGCCAGAACTTTATAAACTTACCAGGTACAGCAATCAGTCCTTCAGGTAGACTGTTCGTCTCCTCCTCTCCACTGTCAATGCTTTCACCAACGGATGTAGCGCTGCTATCTGAGTTGAGAATAGCACGAGCACTGTCCATTATCACCCGGTAGCTGCTGATGCGGCAATCCATGGCAGCCTGTGAAAGCAGCTCCTTCAACTGGGCTCCATTTGCTCCATAAAACTGAAAATTTAAACAAGGTAGATAATTCTGGTACTTAAGTTTCTGTCAACTGACTCCAACTTCTATACAAAACTGAAATAAAATGAGGGAGATAACTCGGGTAGTGAAATTTACTTTTCTCAACATTTTCCCTGACTCAAATGCTTCAATTACAGTACACTTTTTCCATGGAATTTACACAGATGATACTGGCTTTGATGTTCCCATCTGGTTCGATTATTTCTTGCTAGCCAGCAAATATTTAAAAGTATAAAAAATGCCATTGGCACAAGGTTGCAACACATGCAATGCCAATAGCACATGGCTGCAAAGACATAAAAATGCCTTTGGCACATGGTCTTAACATAAAATGGCATTGGCACATTGTTGTAACACATAAAATGCCTTTTTTTTCCATGGAACTTACACCAACAGATAATACTGGTTTTGATGTTTCCATCTGGTTCAATTATTTCCTTCTGGATATTTAAAAGTATCACAACACCACCATTGGCACAAGGTTGCAACACATAAAATGTCAATGGTACATGATGGCAAACACAAAATGCCTTTGGCACATGGTTGTAACACATACAATGCTATTGGCACATGGTTGTAACATATAAAAGCATGGATAAGAAAACAAAACCTGTTTTTTAAAAACATCTTAAAGAAAAGGTGCAAATTGCCATTGCAATGATTCATTACTCAAAATAAAATATATTCTCAATTTTTGTCCCATACCATGTACAATCTAGTGTCCAATATGGCCAAAACTTATATAAATTGCCTAGGACAAAATCTTACCCTTAAAACCACGAAACATCCAATCTGAATCTATCCAGGTTCACAGTATGAATACTAAATTATCAGTACCCACAGATATTTTGGTTCTGTAATTATAGAAATATTTAAACCACATTCCTGGAGTCCGTAGGCTACATTTTATTTTGGAATTTAAATACCGCAAAATAAACGAAGTATGTGAATGTTTAACAGTTATCTTAAAAATCTGCCAAACAATCGATTTCTAAGTCAATAAAAGATTTTGATTTGTTTACAGATGCACGTCAATATCAGCAGCAATCACAAATCTATATCTCCATTGGAGTACACCACTTGCTTAAGCAGATAATACTACCATATTCACTCACTCATAACTGCAAACTGCACAAACCCAGATCTGCCATCGCATAATGTGCAGGCAGATCTAGGTCTGTGCAGTTTGTTAGGAGTAATCAGTAGAACATGCAGTCTCTGGCCTATATGCGCACTATGCTACTGCAGATCAGCATCTTTTGTTGTTGGCAGTATGACTTGACTTATAAGCAAGCTTATATGGTAAGTTAATCACTAGATGTTGAAGACACAAGAGGATTCTATCTTTGCTTAGGTTATTGAACTCATTCTTATCCTGTGGAAGACAAACCAGCATCCTTTTCACTGCCTTTTACTTCACATAAAAAAAAAATGTGGGCAATGGGACATGATAAAATTCAGTGTTGGACAATGAATGGTGCACAAGTTGCTTGCATCATGTTGGACACCATGAAAACAAGGTCATCCATGAACAACTATTAATCCATTGGGGTCTATTCCAAGATGCTATATTAGTGTTTATTTATAGCAATTCATGCTGACAAATCAACAGAATGTGCAAAAATTATGCATTAGAGTTTGAAGCCCTATCTTTTTGTCTTCATAAAATCCCTTTTAAATCCTGAAATCCCCCCACCTTTTTTGTTCCAAATGATTGAGAGGGGAGAATTTTTATGTGAATTATATCTTCCAGAACAGGCCCCATCTCCAAATCATTAACTTCTTTTTCTCTTTCATTTAAGTTTGATTATTTGACTTTTTCTTTCAACATATAATAATCATCTATCCTTACATTTGTGTAAGGTTGACCTTGATGATCTTTAAGGATTTCATAAATCGAGATTGACAAAAGAAAGAGAGAACATTCACAAATGATGGATTAAAAAGCTTACAAGGCCAGTATACAAGAAACAACATCTGTGGCATGCAAGACTGTCAAATCTGGATACATTTATAGAATGTTGTTCAGCAAAGCATATCCAATGAAATGGTTTAGCAAATTTTTTTTTTTTTCATCCAGTGACAAATATATTTACATCTAATTGAAGAAAAAAAGATAAGGGGTCATCACAAACTTACATAATTATTCAAGTAAAGATACTGAATTTCTCAAGTCAATTTACAATGCTGAGTGAAGCCATTCACAATGAATGACACCCCACTTCCTTTCCAAGTGTACTGTATATACTCACTTATAAGCCAAGGAAAACTGCACACAACAAAGATCCCATCTGCCACAGCATAATTCGCCTACAGATCAATGTCTATCTTATTCGTTCTACTGATTACTCCTAACAAACTGCATGGACCCAGATCTGCTGGCACATTATGCAACAGCAGATCTGGGACTATGCAGTTTGCAGTTGTACTCGCAGAATATGCTGGCAGATTAGGGCCTATGATTATTCTTAACAAAATGGACAGATGTCATTGCCTTATGTGATGGCAGGTCTGGGTCTATGTAGTCTGCAACTGGACTCAACTTGTAAGGGAGTACATACTTTAGTTCAACATTGTACTATATTAATCATATATAAGGTTATATTGTGACAAAACTTAGATCATACCATTGTTGACCATGTGAGATAGAACTACTTTTACACACTGAAGGTGCTATATTTTAAATTTAGAAAGTTGTTTAATTTTACCAATGTTTTAAACTTTGCCCACAAAACAAGTGCTGGTGGTCCCCTGAGTGTTCTATGCGTTAGCTTCACTTCAAATTCATAGTCATCTGTGCAGTAAAATTTTATTACATTCATACATGGTTGAACAGAAATTTCCTGAAAATTTTTTGATGAAATGTAACTATGGAAATAAAAGGGTTAGCAGTGGAGGAGTTTATCCCAGTCCTGAAGTGACAGTGAAGTACTTGTTGATCTTGTACACATGTTTGTCACAGTTACAAATGAACCAGTACCAGATATTCATAAAGCCAGTACCAGAGATAAATATACAGCATGCCATCCCTATCCCAAATCTGACATCATGAACATGGCAGGCCACTAGTGGTGGAGACAAGGAGTCGGGAATGCACAGGTGCGCCATCAACAATTTCTCATTTGTGTAACTTGTTTAGCTTTTGAAGTATTTGCCATAAGATCTTTCCGCTTGATGCTATTATGACTTCTCATCGAACACTGAACAAAGCTATTTAAACCAAAAAATAAAATTATTCATTAGTAACACTGTTCCAAAATGACTTGCCTGTAGCCCAGCCAAACAAATAGTGTACAGAAATTAACAAAATTTCCTAAATCCAAAAATCTACCATTACAGCTATCAGTCAACTGTTGCTTGTTCAGATTCTAATAGGTCACTAACCAATCTTGTCCTAATCAACATGTGAACCATGAAGTAAATTCACCTGTTGTGTTAAGCTTTCCTGACTAAAAGAATATGTGCTACTTTAATGGTTAGACTGTTTCCAATATATCCCACATATAAATTAAGTTGTGTGAATTTGTAAATAGTGCCAGTAGAGATGGACACATGCAAAAGTGCCCCTCTCCACAATTGCTCGAGTCTTAACAAGAAAAACTCCTGTTGTAAAATGAAAATTCGGAGAAGTTGGGCATGCAGGAAACATAACTTGTCTAAATGATAACACAAAATGTTGAAAATTCAGATCATCGCCTCATCAATATAAAAGTCTGTAATAAATATTAATCAAAAGCAACATTTTTGGGCAAAGTTATGCTGGGCAAAACATGTTCAAATGATGGGGAAATCAGGGGACATAACTTGTACATGATAAGGTCAAAGAAATCAAACTCATTTAAGGACTCCTTGATATAAAGTTGCTTAATTTGGTGAAATGCAACAAACTTTAATACAATTATGCCGAGATCACCAAATTTCAGAAGGACTGGCAATAAAGGGCCACAGCTCCTGTAAATGGTCTCATGAAATAACAGAAATTAATCCCATGCCTCATACACCAGAATAAACTTCCGAAAACTATTCAAACTCCAAACATGTTTGGTGAGGTTATCTTGCAAAAAATGAAGTCAAATGAACAAGCAATCTTAGGGCCCACAATTCTATTAAATGACACCAAACCCATGAAAGGCACATGAAGGTGCCAAGTTAATTTTCAACTATGATAATTCAATCCAAAATGGCGCTGACAAGACAAAACCACTAAAAGATACATGTAGGTCTGCGAGACAAAATACCATCTTAACTCGCTTACAAGTCCAACTGCAAACTGCACAGACCCAGATCTGCTGTCACAAAATGCACTGGCTTATCTCCATCTGTGCAGTTTGTTAGGAGTAATCAGTAGAACAAACAGCATAGACCCTGATATGTAGGCACATTATGTTATGGCAGATATTGAAATTTGTTGTTTACAGTTTGACTGGACTTATAAACAATTATATACAGTAAAAATGGTGTCGGACATGCTGAACGATTCCCAAGTTATCCCAGTTGCAAGGATCTGCTGCATGGGAGATTTAAAACTTATTGAAATGGGCAATAAGTACCATATATACTCATATATACTCGATTATAACATGAGACCAACTGCAAACTGCACAGACCCAGATCTGCCTTCACATAATGCACTGGCAGCATACAGTACAACAAAGAACACAGACCCTGATCTGCAGGCACATTATGCTACAACAGATCTGGATCTTTGTTGTTTGCAGTCTGACTTTACTTATAAGCAATTATATACAATAAATCAAAATTGAACCTGAAATCTTTCAACGGCATATCAACATGTCAAAGGTAACTAAATAGTATCCAATTAAGGGTCGCAGAGCAATGGTAGTTACAAATAATATGAACAGACAAACAGACAACATACAGACTGATGGATAGACTAAAAAAGTGATTACTAAGTAGCTCTCACATCTCCATGTGGGGCCTTAATAAACATAAAATCTGTCATCCATTTTGACAGTTACAAGTAAAATGACAGACCACCCATGTTCAAAGGTGTCATTCACCAAGTCATCAAGTCTCACACCTATGATACTAATATTACCTACATATCTGGATATTATAAGTGTAACACCATAACTTAAAACATCGATACTTGCTTATAAGTAAAGTCAAACTGCAATCAACAAACATCCTTATCTGAGATAACATAATGCGCCTCTAGATCTAGGTCTATGTTGTTTGTTCTACTGGTTACTTCTGAAAAACTGCACAGATAAAGATCTGCTGGCACATTATGTGGCACAAAACCTGGGTCTGTACAGTTTACTGCTGGCACATTATGTGGCACAAAACCTGGGTCTGTACAGTTTACAGCTGGACCTATAAACAAGCGTATACAGTATTCATCTTAGGTGATGAAAAAGTCATGATCTTCTCAGACAAATATTTGCAATGTCATGATTCTCAAGCTGGACCTGATTTAGATCATTTGATATTAATCATTAAATTTGACCCCACCCCACCCCGATTTCTTAAATGATATCTTAAAATTAAATACATATATCCTATTACAATGCATGATGGGAATTTCACTTGAGGCTTGTTTTACTTTAGATTAGAGATACTTATAAAATGTAACCACTTGATGACGAATAAAAACCTGTAAGATTCAAACAATTTTGTGTATTTTAATGAAAACAATGTCATCAATCAGTCCTCTAGTCTCTTTAGAATCTACAATAAATCTGATTGGTCTTGGTGGGGGTTGAACCCCATTTTCAGCACATTCTTGGCTATACATGTCAACCCCAACAACATATCTCAATGAAAGATGTCTTACTACATACCTTAAGGACATTTACTATATATACTTGCTTATAAGTTAATTCCAACAGCTGACTGCATAGACCCAGATTTGATGTCACATTATGTGCCAGCTGATTAGGTTCTATGCAGTTTGCAAGAAGTAATCAATAGAACAAACAACATAGATCATGGTCTGCTGACACAATATATGATAGCAGATCAGGGTCTATGTTGTCTGCTGTTTGACCTTACTTATAAGTGAGTATACACAGTAACTGCAACACCAATATACAGGGGTCTTTTATTATACCTTTTTTCCTAAAAATCTGGTGGTTATACCCATATGTGGGGTGGGGGAGTCAGGTTTGGCTATAAAACCTGGTTCATAACTGATCTGAGCAGTCTGCTGCTATGTTTATCTGTCTGTCTGTCTATCTGTCCATTTTCAATTCTGGTTCATAAATCTCAAAATCATTCAAGCTATCTAAACCTCACTTGCCAAACATGTCAAGCAAGTTGCATAGATGCCTCAGATACTTAGAATTTTCCACATTCAATATTTCATTATTTATTGGTTTTCATGGAAACAAAAGTCTAGCAATTAAGTAGTTTATAAATTGATAAAACTGGACCATGGAGTACTTTCAGCAGACTTTTTTCATTCACTTGGGTGGCAGGGGACACTGTTGTAAATTGGCCCCTGGCAAATTTCTTAGTATGGTGCAACTTTTTGAGCTATTGTTAATTAAAGATATGGATATATTTATTAATTTGGTCTTTCAGGCTTGTGTTGTTCTTGAAATTGATGTGAGGCATGTTCATCTCATAAAGTCATTGGACAGTATAATGTAGCCAGTAAAATACCAATAGTCAGGTGGGAAGCAGATCTAGCCACTTAAAGCAACAAACACATGGGTTCAAGGCAAGTAGAATATCTCAAAAACTGCCTGGATGTATTTTGAATTGCATCAAGCTATTAAGTACACAATGTTTTTCAAAATTACCACCCATGGAAAGTGCTTGTGTTTGCACAGTAAGCATCATGTTTTCTAAAAAATGGCCTTCAGACATGAAAAATGCACATATAAATTTGGGGATGTGGTGAGTCAACTTTTTATTCTATGAATTCCCACCGACTTGCCAGGTCAAGTGAATGATATTCATATCTTTGGCTTTATTATACCTATCCAAAAGTATAGACCATTTTGTCTCACTTTTATACTAGGCAGGTGTATGCTACATTACATTTGTGCATAAAAGCTGTCCCTTTCACCCTTGGGACCTGGGGTATATGTCATTTCTAGATTATTCCCAGTCCTGTACTCCTTTGTTGTTGCTCAAAGAAATCAATCCAATTGCCATTTATACATAATATTTTCTTACAATTTCCGTCAACTGCAAACAACACAGACAGATCTGCCAATGCATAATGTTATTAGTCCTAATAAACTACATAGGCCCAGAGCTGCTTTTGCATTATGTGCTGGCAGGTCTGGGTCTCTGCAGTCTGCAATTGGATTCAACCTTTAAATAAGTATGTACAGTACTGTTAATACTATTATTTGTACAATAACATTTAACTTCAACGATACATTTCTGGACATGGGGGGGGGGGATTTTCTTTCACCTCAACTTTTTAAACATAAAAAATGACTCTCCTTCATTGATATCCAAACACTTTGTGTAAAGATAGTGTAGGACAACAGTATTAGTCCTGACTGCATTGTAGTGTTGTTCTATGACCTTGAAAAGTACAATTATATAACATGAAGCAAATGATATTATGATAATTACCTTCTCTAAAAGAAATGTAAACTTTTGCAAGTCTGACTCAGGCTGACGTACCAATGGTCTTGGTTCCATTTAATCAATATGATCAATCAATCATTTCTTTGAATGTCTCAAAGCTTGCACCTTACTGGTATATTATGGACAAAAGAACACAAAGTACGAAAATTATGATTTAATGTGAATTATAAATCTGTCTGAGAAGTGCATCAGAAAATAAGATCCTTAGGTAAATCTAAGTTCCACAAGTTATCAGTAAATTTCTTACAAGGCCAAAAAAAAGTGTTTCCGATCAGTAGACTGTCCCTGTTTTTCGTTGCCAACCCTAACATTTTTTCCCCAGGGTTTAAAAAAAATTTTTTTTATATACCCCCCACAATCACAATTTATTTGTGCATCTAATTGGGCCATTTTAGCCCAGTACTTGAAGCACTTAGTACATTATATATACTAATCATTATTATACTAACATTAAACTGACAATGAACAATGCAAAACTAGTATCTAATTAGCCTGAGTGCTTTCGACTTGTAATGAGTCTTTTTCAAAGGCAAATACAAAACATAGAAAGGACTGTTATTTGCCAAATGAGTTGCATTCTTTATATATATATATATATATATATATATATATATATATATATATATAATGGTTAAAAATAAAATACAAAACAAAAAAAGCTACCTACAAATGCAACAGGAAACACTGACATTTTTGGCCCAAGAGCCAACTATAAAATGCAAATCTGACAAATTCAAATTCTTTAGAACCTTTTGTGTTACATAAACACAGTGACCAAGGTAGCTATAAACATACATACATACATACATACATACATACATACATACATACATACATACATACATTTGAGGTGGGGGTCTAATATCACTGTTAACAAATTATTATCTGTATCATGCCATCAAATGGGAGCCAAGTGACTTTCCCAGGAAAACAGAAGCAGCCAACATGGACTGGCCTGGATGGGTATCAAAAACATGACCCTTGGATTATGCATGTAATTCTCTACCAAATGAGTTACCATGGCTCCCTGTGTTCATTAAATAACCTGTTTTTGTCCTAAAATCAAATCAAACCCAAAGTGTACTATTGACAGTTATACCAAATTCTGAAGAAAAAATTGGAGTGTGAGATTATTTTGAATAATGACATCTGCTTCCTTCATTATATGATATGTGACTGAAAACTTTATTACAGGATCTGTGACTGAAAACTTTATTACATGATCTGTGACTGAAAACTTAATTATATGATCTGTGACTGAAAACTTTATTACAATGATCTGTGACTGAAAACTTTATTACAATGATCTGTGACTGAAAATGTATTACATGATCTGTGATTGAAATTCATTTCTAAGGAAATCTTAAGGGGTGTATGATCAGGCCTAAGTTTCTAAAAACAACCAATCAGTTGTTACCAACATTAAATTTTTTATAACCAACAATGACAGTTTAAAGTAACTCCTACAAATTACAAAACTTTGTAAAATTACCTGAAAATGTTAATTAATCCTACATTGCAATTATCAAAGGCAATTAAGAGAAGTCCAAAAACTGCTGTAATCCTTTTTTTTTCACAGATGTATCCATGGATTAAATCAACATTGGCTTATGATAAAATCTTTGCAAGCAGGTGTCCACTAATTGTCCATCCACTGTCCACCTTAAGAATATATTTATCCTTTAAATACATAAAATATATAGCCCAGATTTTAACTGGACAAAATAAATATACACCTGGGACAGGTTAATTAGGTAGATAATGAGATTCTTCACATCTGAATCAAACCCTTTTGATTCCTCTTCAGGTCCACCTTTGAAAATAGCATAGGTTAAAGGTCCAATTCAAAGGCTGACACCTTACTGCTTTAATAAGGTGACTACATAAGCAACACATGTATAATGTCCATTAGTTGCTATCTATCCTTGATAACCTAACTATATATGCACTAATCTAACATCTTGGCATACATGTACTTCAAACAAAACCTTGAAGATAATAACCATATACATCAGTGATAAAATGGATATAGATCTAAGACAAGAATCATATTAATTAAAGCTGATCTAGGTCTATACTTATAGCACTGCATTTGCATCTGATTGATATAACATGTATGTTATACTAAAGCATTAGATCAACATGCATATATGTCTTTTTGTACAATGACTTTGCATGAATGTAGATGGTAATAATGTAAGTAAAATCCCTTATGAATACCCTTGACCCTCCATTTATTTACCAGTGTACCATTGTACCAATGCATCAATGTACCAATGATGTCTTTGACTTGATTGGTGTACAGTTTGACGTGTGGGATATGGTTTAAATCTACCTACTGACCATACCTGCATACAAGTTGAATCCAGCTGCAGACTGCATAGATCCAGAACTATTATAGCATAATGCATCTATAGATCAGAGTCTATGCAGTTTGTTAAGAATAATCAGTAGAACAAACAACAAAGACCCTAATCGGCTGGCACACTATGCAATGGTAGATCAGGGTCTAGTAGTTCCCAGTTGGAGCCAACTTATAAGCGAGTAAATACAGTTTGGGAATCATAACTATACATCAAAATAATAGTACAATAAATTGCACATTGTGAACATGCCATGTGGTGAATGGTACCATTATACATCTATCAGTTTTACTCAAGAAAAAGCCAGAAATTTAATGTCATTTCCTAAAAGTCAGAAAATGATACTCTCATTTCTTCTTTATCACCATCCTCTCAAAAGCAGCTTGATATGTTTCCCTCGGTGTTTCCTGGTTACAACAGACATGAACAACAGCCTCACCTGATTAGCAAAAGAAATGAGTAACATTCTCTATAACAAATCTGAAACATCAAGCCCAAGAATTTGTCCAATCCCATTGTATGTAACTGTCAAAATAATGCTGACATTTCCATGCCAAGTACCCACCAGAGCCCCTCAAGAAGATTTCAGCCCTGCCTTGTTGAGAAACTTTCAGTCATTCATCTGTTGAAATCTTCTGTGATGCAAAATTTGAGAACCGCTCAATACTGTAAACCACATACATGGGCCTGCTGTCCCCATGCATCTAAGTATTCCTGTTACTAACGGTGACTGTAGTGAAAATGAGCACCTTTATTCAAGAGATTAATTCATAAACTGCAATTATTCATGCTGATCAACATGTGTGTGTGTGTGTGTGTGTGTGTGTGTGTGTGTGTGTGTGTGTGTGTGTGTGTGTGTGTGTGTGTGTGTGTGTGTGTGTGTGTGTGTGTGTGTGTGTGTGTGTGTGTGTGTGTGTGTGTGTGTGTGTGTGTGTGTGTGTGTGTGTGTGTGTGTGTGTGTGTGAATTTAGATTTTTAAAGTAACTTTAAAAATTTTAGTCATATTGCTACGATGTCTGCAGAGTGGCAGTTTATAGGGTCATCTAGCACTGGGGCATCATGCTGCAGACATGCAGCATCATGTCCCACCCAGACACATTATCCTGACACTAAGCCAACCAGTCCAAACACTAACCTCTTAATGCTGAGCACCAAGCAAGGCAGGTGCTAGTACCTGTGACTTCCTGCATCTGAGGTGGATGCTCTAACCACTTTGGCCACCATAGCAGTTGATCAATATGTCAATCAGTTCATGATTTAGGATGAAAGGTTCAAATGACAAGCAATTTTATTTGTTTTTAAGTTAAGTACAGTGATTTCATTCAGTCATATGAAAATTGCTAAGTACATAACTAAAACATCATTATCATAGTAATGTGATATTATCTTGATCACTGTCTTGTTGCCAGCATCGGAAAATCTGTATCAAGTTTCATAATGATCAGGATTGTCTGATACTGATGAATCAGTATGATCTACCATATGTGCTTTCTTATAATTTGAGTCCAACTTTAAACTGCACTGACCTAGATCTGCTGTCACATCAAGCACTTGCAGATCTGGATCTATGCAGATTGTTAGGAGTAATCAGTTGAACAAACAGTACAGACCCTGATCTGTAGGTGCATTATGCTATGACAGATCAGGATCTTTGTTGTTTAAAGTTTGATACAACTTTATATATATATATATATATATATATATATATATATATATATATATATATATATGTTAGAGTATATATATATATATATATATATATATATATATAAATATATGATACTTCTTTTAAGAAAGATCCTCTTTCAATTGTCAGATACCTCAGCTTTTGAATCCAAAAATCAACAAATGTCTTCCTTACCTCAGGTACAAGCCATCCCCAAAGTTTTGTTATAGCTTATGGCACTGGATTTAAGTAATTTTATCGACAACACTGTCCTTCTTTGAATCCCTGTGACCCTGACCTTTAAAACTCCAAATCAAAATGTATCTCCTCTACTTTGATTGCATCCTATCAGCAAAGATTTGACAAGGCATGTGGTATGAAACCAAGCAGCTTTGTGGAAATAGATTTTTGTTTCTTTTATGCTCTGCAACCATGACCCTTTAATTTCATAATGGACAGGTGTAGCTCCTGTCTCAAATGCAAGCCATACAAAAAGTCTGGCTGAAATTGGTAATAACAAACTAAAGATGTCATACAGAATCCATTTTTTTTCAATCAGAGTCACTGCAACCTCAAGTGTTGACCTTTTCACCGCAAAGCATGTTAGGTATTTTCTCATCTCAGATGTAAGAGATATACAAACTTTGATCAAGGTATCTAATATACAAGTCATTTTATTATATGCCCAACACCTTTTCCAGTGATAGTATTAGTCAGCGGCCCATGATGGGTATCAGCATGTTTGACTTTGACTTAGACATTCAGCAATAGGTTAATCAACATGACTATATCAAAGGAACTGACTGAGCAGTGTGGGGCATACTTCAATTGTTCACGTTCTGGTTAGATAATTGTGTATTGGAGAGACAGAGTTCAGTTTAAGTGTAGGTATTCAGTCTGATATTCAGTACGATGTCAAGTGGAAAAAAGTATAATTACTATACTGAACAGTACTGACCCTTGCAGGAAAATCAGCAAACCAATATGTTCTGAGTCACAGTGACTCAGTTGTTTGCATGCTGGACTAATGACTCAAAGGGTGCTGGTTCGAATCCATGTATAATCAAATCAACCCAGTCTGGCTGCTATACTATATTCCAACTCCAACTGCCTTTGCACTAAATAACCAATTTGTGTTGCTGTGCCATAAAACACTGGTCCAAACTGATACTTCTGAATTCAATGTATATCACAGTAAAATCTGTCTTGAAGAACTACTACTATAAAAGACCACCTGTCTTGAGAGACCAGGTCCTCAAAGCACAGATTGACTGATTATAAAGTATTATGACCTGTAATGGGAGACCACCTGTCTTGAGAGACCATATTTTTTTGGCAGAAAGGGTGGTCTTACAATGCAGGTTCTACTGTAATTATCCACTCAAGAACAACTATCAATCTTGTATGAACAATCAGTGATGGACAACTGGACAAATGACCTCCAGCCACCCGGGTAGCTTTACATTATCCCATTTACCAGCTGTTCTTCTGAGGACTAGAACAGTTAAACATAACTCTGACACCTTGCCTGATTGTTCTATGTAACAGGTGCAAACTTGCATTATTATAATTTGTCTATACTGCAAGCAATGTACCTTCTTAAGAAAATATTAAAACATCAAGCCTTTATTTGCACGATGATTTGTAGCTATTATGATAGTCTCAATTCTTACATGTGCAACAAAGATCTGGGGTTTCGAAAAAATCAGACATGATGCAATGGGTTCTTTTAGACTCACAAAGGAATGCAAGTTTTAAAAAATCAACCCCTACATATGTTATTAGCCAGGTTAAGCACCTCGGCTATTATAAATAAAAGTGAGAATGGTTGGCAATTGGATAAGTATTACTAAAGGCAAACAAAATGATAACACTTCAAACTAGGTTTCAATTTATTTGGGTTAATCAAAATATTAAGCACAAAATGTCAATGCAGTAGTCACATGACACAAATCAAAAGACTAATCTACCAGAAAAGGATGGCTGACATATGCACTCTGCTTGCTGACTCTGGCCTTCTCCAGGTTGCTGCAACAATAACAGGTTGCTAATTGTTGTTCTCAAAATAAATATGTTGAAATTTATGTGTCCTTCCATTTTGTTTTTAACAAATATTACATGACTCTCATTTACAGTTTCTAAATTATTTGAACTACAATATTGGAAAGTTGTTTTTGACTGGTATCACATGGTTATTGGACCTCTGATATCATGGGCATGAAGATTAAAAGATTTGGGAAGTCACATGACTAGCAATGCAAATGGCATCAACCAGTTCAAATTTCATCAGCACTGTAATTATGTCTGATCTTTCAGTGGATTAAAAGCATAATTATGTATGATCAGTATTGGCACTATGGTACTTACAATGAAATTTCCCAAATCAGCAAACATATTATTGCAACTCTTCAAATTAAAAAATTGAGCTGGTCTGAAAATGAGGCTCCTTTTGTTAGTTTTGCTTCTGTAAAACCCATCTTGTGTAATTATTAGATATTTTAAAAACTCAAATTTGTGTATCATAATTGTTTTTTTTTTAAAACCCAAATTTGTGTAGCGTATTCCTTTATAGACTGCAGACAGAAGAGGATTATTATCTCTCTCTCTCTCTCTCTCTCTCTGTATATA
>JAECUM010003442.1:0-158769 GCA_016617855.1 Megalonaias nervosa | reverse complement strand
GATCCCGCTATAACACGGTAGTTGGGAGCCATAGAACCCGACTGTGTTATAGACCGAACCGTGTTATAAGCAACCAGGTCAGTTAGCAGAAGAAAATACGTGCTTCATTAGGACAAATATCATCTTAAATCGATGCATATTAAATGAGAAATACACCTGTAATGAAAACAGAGAAGACGTATATAATATTTTACTTTATTCAGAGAACCACACATTGGTACATATACGTGAATACTGTTTATATATACATGTTTAATGCATAGCAATAAATAAAGTATCAACACCGTGTACTCACCGCGAATCACAACACATAAGTTGAATCCACAATACAAGTAATTCCATTGAAAATATGCACACACAGAGATTTAAAATATTCAATAATTTTGTTACAGGTCATATAGGTTTGAATTGAGTGGAAAAAAATAGCACAGTCACGTAATGAATGATGAAGCACATTTACTTTTCATTACGTCCGAAGTCGGTAAAAGTTTCTGTTTTAAGTGCCGTCGGTAGAGTTCGTAAGCATAAACTTTTTTTCCTGTGAAAAGGAAACATTAAAGGCACAGTAAAAATGTTCCAGTCACTTTGGAAAATGAAACAATCCATCAGATTCCATTGCTTTTATTTAAGTTTGGTGCTGACTTCCTTTGAAGAAAGGTTCTCTGTTTTTATTGAAGATTGTAGTCGGCTTTCTTTAATGAAGGGTGCATGCGTTATTGAAGTCACCGCTAAATGACAGCTTTGGAGAACCAAACAAATGCCCATTTCTTATTGTTTAGTACATTTTCATAACAATCAGTGCTTCAAAGGTAATGTTTTCTTTGAAATTTCAGCAACTATTTTATCTGGATACATTTTTTGTTAAAATTAAGTGGCCGTCGTTTGGTAAATTATAGTTACTGTTCCTCCCTGCCTATTGGAAAAACAAGTGAGAGCTTTTTTTTTTACATTTATGGTAGTGGAATGATGCTGCCTTCCACACATGCGTCAGAAAGTTAAAGAAAGGGTCAATCGATGATGGAGACACCGGTGTTCTGGTCTGATGACAGGGATTACTACAGAAAATGTGAATGCTCTGAAGGATTTAATTCTGAGTGAAAAGAGGAGGAATTTTACTTACCATCCACATACAAATGTCAGTCTATGTAAATATATTAATTACTAGCGAGCGGCCAAAAATCCGACGAAAGATAGATTATGAGATAATGCCCCGTCCCGTTGATCGCCACTACCAGAAATGTAAATTTGAAAAAAAAGCGGATATCTCAAAACATACAGTACTCATGCTAGATGTCAACATAAGCGGATTATGATATAACAATGCACTGTTAAGATGGTTTGTCAATATGGACAAAGAATTTGCTTATGTAACAATAGATAAATTTGAGTGCATTTTATATCAACTTTACGGCTTTCTTTCATGGGGCCTCTGAATTTCTCCACTCCAAACCAATGGTTGTATACAAGTTTAAACAGCCAACAATGTTGCCAATAAAAAAAATATTGCCAGATGGTATATTTTGCCGCCAATAAGGGAAAAACTTGCAATTTGTGACATTGGCGAAGCCCTGCGCGATTCCTGAATACATTTTTACACGTCATTTTTCATACTTTTAAGAAGGAAACACTATTTTTCGTGTATGAGAAGAATGCATATAAAATTTCAGTAGCCATGCCATGATCGTCTTGTATTATTCATACGTGATCTCTTCCCTAAAATGATAACATACATTTTTGGGTTTTTTTCGTACTTTTAAGAAAGAATTTTTTTTTCATGTACGAGAAACATATGTATATGAAATGTCAGGAGCCACACCATGACTGTGTTATATCTGAATTCGTGTTATAATGGAGCGTGCTATAGCGGGGTCACACTGTGTATATATATATATATATATATATATATATATATATAAGTCAATATTTGTATATTTTTCTCAGGTTTCCAGTTCCTGTTTAAGCCCAAAGTAAGGAGCTGCGGTACCCAAACTGATAACCCCAATAGCACAGATGAACCACAACAGACCACAGTTACTGTGAATGACTTGAACACCTCTTCGACATCCGAGTCCAGTGAAATAGCAGTCAACCTCAGCGACTCAATGGACTCCTCCTATGCTGCAACCAGTTCAAGAAATTCATCCCGGCAGAGCAGCTTTAATGAGGATCAGGGGCAAGTACAATGATGCCTATGTAACACAGCCACCAGTCCACCTTTAGTATTGGCTGCATCTAGCTATAATATAAAAGTGGCCTCTTTATTGAGGTTAATTTATATGGAATGTGTTAAGGTCAGTCTTGAATAATTTCATTTTACAACAGATGTGGTTTTCTTGTAGAGGGGACTGTTAGACCAAGAGTTTTGTTAAAAATGCTTTGAAGTAATGATGCTAATTAATGAATTAAATGGTATCTTCTAGTGTTAACATTTTCCTTTTCTTTTAAACCTAATACAGCCCAGGTAAGTAAATATCATACATTATGGTGATGACATCTGTAGTTACAATCAACTCAGAGGTGCAGTTTCTAGTTAATTTTTGCTGGTTTTATCAATTTCAAAATCCTAGGGAGAAAAGGAAGCATAGTTCAGCATTTATGTCCTAGGACTAACTTTGTGGTATGAATTGTTAGTATATATATTTTTATTTCCAACTGCCCTTTCTGTACGTGAAGTCTGTATCATATAATAATTGTTTATTTTTCTTACAGACAAAAGTCAACTCATCAAGAAAGGAAGTTATTAATAGCAGAGAGTGCCCTCCTAAGCCTGTTCAATGTTTGTGTTAACTGTGGAAATGAAGCACAAGGACATATTAACCACAGAATGGGAACTTTTATTAATATTATCCAGAAATGTGACTTTTGTAATCACAAGAGATCCTGGAATAGCCAGCCCATCGTTGGATCCATTCCAGCTGGAAACCTCAGCTTTGAGCCGCTATTTTGTTTGCTGGAGCCATTCCCTAACAAGCTGTAAGAATTTTTGAATTCCTGAAAATGGCCCATACCAACATAGACAATTTCTATATGCACCAAAGGTACTACCTCCAGCCAACAATTACACATTTTTGGAAGCAAAATCAAGAGAGCTACTTTGAGGAAGTGAGGTGTGGTGGTGGTAGTATTGTTGTAGCTGGAGATGGTCGTGCTGACTCACCTGGTCATACTGCCAAGTTTGGGATTTATTCTACTTTTGACGTAAATACTGGGAAAGTAGTCAATATGGAAATTGTGCAGGTAATCAGCAATACCAATATATTATCAGATACAGAATCTATTTCAGTAGGGTAGAGGGTGAATAAAGTAGTCATGCAAGAGTGTATAATTGTTCAGTCTTCAAAAGAACTTACTGTTCCTAAACATTTTCATGTTATTGAATGCACAGCTATGTTTTACTTTGGGAGCTGTGGTCGAGTCTCGCACTTGTAATGCAATGGTTGTGGGTTCATTACCAGCCAGTGTCAACTGCCTCAGTGTGTCAGTGTGGAAGACAATTACCTCTAGTTTCCTCTAGATGTTATAGCAAAGATTTTGAAAGGGCTTTTAAATTAACAAAAACAATGTCTGGTTTTACTTACAGAGCAATGAAGTCAACAGTAGTTATCATATGGAGCACATGTGATGTGGAATCCACATCGAGTCCATCATTACAGACAGGCACACACAAGTCACAAAGTGGGTGAAAGAGAATTTATCAGACTGCATCCACTACTATGACATTTGGCACTGTGCTAAAGGTAAATATGTTTCCTTTTTATTAGTGGCAATTTTTGGAGATGATGAACTTGAACATTTGACAAATTTAGACAACTTAAAAAAAGTGGGGCAGAGAAAATAAAAGCACCCCATATTGTTCAGGTGACAAATGAACCAAGATCAAACATTGTAAATCAAACACAAATTCTCCAGTTTGTTATTAAAAAAGTCAATAATTTTTTTTTTTTACCAGGCTTAAGAAGAAGATGAACTTGCTGGCAAAGAAGAAAGAATGTAAGGATTTAAAGTTCAGGACCAGGAGTGTGACCAATCACATATACTGGGTGTCAGCATCAAGGCCTGATGGTAACAAATCTGTGATGCTGGCAAAGTGGCGTTCAGTAGTGAACCATATACAGAATATACATGATGGACATGGAGACCTGTTCCCAAAATGTTTACATGAGAAACTAGTGGAATGTGAAACCAAGAAGAAATGGCTTGTGCCAGGTATGACCTAATTTCTTGCTGTTAAAGGAAATAGCAGTATTTTGTGACAGTTGGATATTTATTTAAATTTAAAGGAACATTTTTGCCACTGAAAATTACAGAGCTAGCAGAGATACAGAATACAGCCTTGAAATCCAGATAGTATCTCCAGTATATCTGCAAGATTTGTTTGATAGTGTTCAGGTTCAGCTCAAGTGTTTTCAGATTTGTCAATGTATACAAGTTAACAGTATATAGTTGAACGATTTCATAAATAACAAATTTCTTCATCAGGTTCTGCTGCAGCTGCCAGATTCTGTGATTTGGTTCACAGTCGCCAAGTGACCAAGGAGATACAACAGCTGTCCCCACTGCACCAAACATTTGAGCTGGAAAGTCTCCACAGTGTGCTGAATCATTTTGCTCCAAAGCTTATTGGGTTTTCCTACTATGGCACAATTTGCAGGTATTTTGTCCACTCTTTCTTCATAATTTTTTTGGGGTGTTTATAAGTAAAAAGGTGATATAAGTTCCTGAAGCAGATTTTAATATGGAAGTAATATGTAGAAAAAGAGAACATAAAATATATATTTTTAGAAGAATTAAGGTGTGTACAAATGTCTGAAGAATTACATGTAATAAGTATTATAAATGGATTGTGGAAGCTGTTTAACGAATATGTATGCAAAGTCATAAATTTCAACAACTGAAAAGTACTCTCAAAACTCCATCATTTGGTTCAAATGCCTTCAGGTCCAGTATTCTGGTATAGTGAGATTTGAGATAAATTTTATTTTCAAAATATTACCACTGAAAAATCATAAATTTTTTTTTTTTCCTTTTTTGATCTAATTATAGTAGCTGAATAAGGCAACAAACGAATGCTTTCCATCAATCGATCAACTAATTATAACATTTCATTCATTATAGGCTATGTTGATAGTCTGATGGAAGTGGCTGAGGCATTTGCAGAGAACACCCATATGAATGAAGAATCTGGCTTGCAGTTGCCAAGAGACATCTTGACTCCTCCACTGTGTGCACAGTACCAGCGTCCTGAGAAAGAGCTGGCTGTGTCTTCACACATATCTCGATATTTGAAAGCTAGTTAGGCCATTTGAATCCAACATAGGTATCAGATGGGAAAGCTTGTCTTATTTTGTGTACAGCACATGCTGGCAGTGGAACTCTGACATCTTTGCCCAAGAAATCCCAGCACCATCGAACAAACTGCCGATATGCCACATACCGCCTCCTCCTGAAAATTGATAAACAACAACATGAAAAACTTAGATATCAAGAAAATACAATTACACATACTAATTATACTATTTATTCATTGGATCTCATTTTTATACTGAGATATTTGCAGTTGTTAGTATTTCCTACCAATTGTTTATGTTCAAAACTAAGTCATGGTATTGTTACAAATTAATGAGCAGAAATAATGTCTGATAAATGTATGTGTTGGGGTGAAGATGTTATTTAACTCTGAAATATTGACCGACTTCAGCTATGTAATAAAATGTACTTACTCATTGCTGTCTTCCATGTGTTGATCATATTGCTGTCTATACTGGTAGTATGCTGTCTCAAGTATGTACCGGTCCAGACAAACTGTCGGGAACCCAGGATGGTCAATGATACACTGCAATGCTTCACTAAAGCCAGTGATTTTGTCATATGTTTTAGCAATTTCATGGCAGCATTGAGATTCCTCTGCTGTGACACTGAGCACAAAGACACCTGTATAAAAAAAATCCCAGGCAAGTTATTTGAGGCATGTCTTGCTAATTTAAAAAGTGTTTATTGGAATTAAATATTTATTACACGCTATAATCTTGAGGCAAAACACATGCAAGGATCAGCAATATTGCCTAAAGAGTGTACCTTATCTGGAAGTCTGAGTTTCGTTTAACACATCCCACCACATCTGAGATATTCAAACAGTTTTATTGGTGTGGTGAAAGTTTTTGACAGTTACGAGGTTACACATTTTATTTAATCTGCTACTGAATCAGCAAGAAAGTTTATAATCCAATGTGCCACAATATGGCTGATAAAGCCTTATGCTGCCTAGCAAGTCACCATGGAAGTCTTACAAACTTTCCAGACAAAAAGGACTGCCTTTGCTTAATTGTGCGAATAATGGTGGGTATATGCATATTTGTATATGGATATTTGAAATAAAGCAAGAACTGTATCTGTTCACGTTTCTGTTCTATATTATACATGTAAAAATGAAATGATATAAGGGGGGGGGGGAAATCATAAATGGAACTACGAGAGAAATAAGCCTCAATATCTCAGAAACAAGATGGATCCAACTTAACATTTGGTATTGTTCAGTCTGTTCAATCTCGTTCAATTTCTTCCCTTTCTTCCTCTAATGCCAACTTTTCACTTGTATACGGTTCATAGTGGTAAGGTTCAATGCCTTTTTCACTACTCTCTTCTTGCCCTTCATCGAAAGAAGGGGAAGAATAATCCATTTTTGGTTCACATTCGCTCTGACTGTCGCAACGAGTAGCCATGTTGTTAGCCAACTGGAGGTTCCTCTTGTGACATCACAAGCTCGCGCGTGCGTATTGGGTTGTTTACGTAGAAGTCACATTTTGGTGATATTTAAAGGTTCATATCTCCGAATCCAGTGAATAAATGTACGTCCTGTCTTCTCAGTGTACTTGAAATGTTGATTAAATTAAGATTACTGAAAGTAGTATATAGCATTCAAGTCTACCTTTAAGAGTGGTGATTGCTTGGATTGGATAGCACTGTCAAGAATTCACGACACCCTCAAAAGCACCCCAACCACAGTATTATGTTCTATTTGGAAACAATAGGTCTAGAAACTATATATGTTGCTTTCCTAATTATGGTAAGGCAATGAAATTAAAAATTTATCACCACTTGATATAACTGACCTCTGATCTGTTATCACCACTCTACATAACTGACTCAGATCTGTTATCGCCACTCTACATCACTGATGCAGATCTGTTATCACCACTCAGGCTGGAAACATCACAGACTCAGTTCTGCTGTCAAATAATGCACCCATCCATCACAGACTGAGAGCTGTTGTCACATACAGTACACCTGACTTGGAAAATCCCAGACTCCAAAAGCTGTCCCATAATGCACCACTCAACTCATGGAGGCTTTGCTTGTGTATAGCATACACTGTGTGACCTTTGTCACATAATGTACGATTGTTCTCACAGGCACTTGGCTGGTGTGCCTATATGGCATACTCCCTACTGGGAACATGACAGACTCCAGTCTCTTGTCACATAATGCACCACCACTCTCCTTATGAAGGCTTTGCACAAGTAAAGGATACACCTGACCAGTAGCATCACAGGCTCAGATCTGTTGTTGCATACTGAACCAATTCTTACAGATTCTTTCTTAACTGTAGCGTACACCCAGCTGGTAGCATCACAGACGCAGATCTGTTGTTGCATACTGAACCAATTCTTACAGATTCTTTCTTATCTGTAGCGTACACCCAGCTGGTAGCATCACAGACGCAGATCTGTTGTTATATAATGCTCCACTTTCCATAAGAGACTTGGATGTTTTGACACGTATAGCATACACTTGACTGGGAACATTACTGACTCGATTCTTGTCACATAATGCACAACACTTCTTACAGATGGTTTGCTGGTGGTTAGCATACATTCAACTCGCATAATATTCCATTCTCTTCACAGATGCTTTGCTCATGAGTAACATACTCTCACATTACATAATGTCCACCCCAACCCCCTGGACATTTTGCTCATGTGTAATATAGACCAGAACGGGAACATCTTACTCTGTTGTCACATAATGCACTATCCTCCGCACAGGCATTTTGTTAATGTAGATTAAAATCTGCATTGTTCCCAGTCGGATGTACGTTAGGTAGTATAACATACACCCAGTGGGGAACATTGCAGTCTTGAATTGGTTTACACATAATGCACTGCTATCCATACAGATGCTTGGCTATAATATAGCATATATCCAACTACAGACATCACAAACTTGGATCTGCTATAACATGTAGCATACACCTAACTGGGAACATCGACTCAAACCTGTTGTCACATAACACACAGCTCTTGTTGCATATGCTTCCACAGACACTTTTGACACGGGTATTGTAGATATATCAAATACCAGTTACTGTTTCAAATTTTAGTGTGTAAAAATTATAAAATATTTTATTTCATGGTCATAAATGTTTCTTTGGCATATGACAATAATTGACTTCTGGAGGCTGTGAAAAAAATGGTTGCAGTGGTGAGTGAGGGTAGTCTTATTATCCACAATCCAAGTGAGGTGATGAGTAATGCATTAGCAAATCAGGGTCGGTGTTTCTTGTTCCTCATATAATTTCAGTTCAGGCATATATTGCTTGTGAAATGTTGAAGTACCAAATTTGTAATATTAAATAGTTTAGGGTGGTCCAAGCAATTCAGATTTACTAGAACATTTATACCAGGCATGTCCAACCTACAGGTAGCACGTGGCCCAGTCCTTCACTTTCTGTGGGCTAACATCCACATAGGCTGTCATTTTTAAAATATGCATTTTAATCAATACTTATTTCATTTTTCTGTATTGTTTTATGCATCTACCAAGATATGTGACTATTTTATTTTAACAATAGTATTACAACCCTTGCAGTAAGAATGTTATTAGTGTCTTGTAATAACTGTGTTTGATTTTTGTATTTAATTAATAAACTGTTCTTACTCATGTGGCCCATGACATAAGCATTTTATGTGTTTTGTTACCTAGCCAAATAAGGTTGGATGCCCCTGATTTATTGGTTGCGTGCTTTTTCTTGCAGAACTCGTTTTCATTTTTTTTTCTTTTTCTGAACAACACCAAGTAAGGGTAATGTTATAGAAAGTACGAGGAAGAGTGCCCTGTCACTAATTGTCCATAAAGTAATAGCAAAATCAGCATTTAAGCATTCATAAAATTTGCAGAGGTTGGAATTTTATTGATTGCACAAAAAAACCAGGTGGTTGAGGATGGTATAGTTATTGAGATCACAGTAGTTGTTTGTGTCAGAAAGCCTGTGATGTTGATTTATGCCAGGTTGTGAATTGCTGAAGAGTCCCAAAGGTCATGTGTGCTTTTCATTGACCTGATCATTTTCTTACATTAAATTAATGACATTGTTAAAATTGTATGAGAATTTTTCTTATTTATTATTTAATAAGAGACTGACTGTTTACACATATTAAGCTTGGTTTAGTTTCCTGTGAATGTAGCACATGTCAAAGTATAACATGATTACATGTGTAACCTGCAGTTTTTCTGTTATGTGTAAAAAATATATGAGAATAGCCATGGACATACATAACTCTGCAGGTTTTTGTAAAGATTAATAAACAACTAAAATGTGTGTTGGCTTCTTTTCATTATAAACATAGTATAAAATAGTAGGTATGGTGAATCATTATTTCTGTTTACCATTGAAACCCTAAATTATCTAAAGCTAAAGTTCAGTGTGTGTGTGTGTGTGTGATTTGGATTTTTTTAATGTAGCTTTAAAAAATTCTCAGTGATATCACTACGATGTCTGCAGTGTGACAGTTTATTGTGATGTCTAGCACTGGGGCATCATGCCGCAGACATGTAGCATGATGTCCCACCCAGTCACATTATCTTGGCACCAGGCTGATCTGTCTTAACCTGTTAATGTAGAGTGCCTAATGTGGCAGCTGCTTGTACCATCTTTATAAGTCTTTGCTATGACTCGGCTGGTGTTAGAACCTGCGACCTCCCGCATCTGAGGCGGACGCTCTAACCACTAGGCCACTGGAGCAGTCCATTCAGTCTAAAGTTCAGTCCACGCGCTCCGCTTGATAAAAGGACATGCTGCAACAGACCTGTTTCAACCAAACTGAGTCAGTTAAAACTTTGTTTCCTCACCATAAACTGTCTCAACCATTCCATGATGACACCACATGCTGTCTTTGTTAAATGCAGGACCATAACCGTATGTATCCATTAATTCAGAATCAGTAATCATCTACCCATAAATAATCACCAGATGGCATGAACTACACACTCTCCAATTTTACAATAAACAGTGTATTAACAGTTTTTTTATTTAGAAGCTTTACAGTAAGTGACATTATAACATTTATTTGGTGCTAAAGAGGTTCATAGATTCTAATTAACAAACTTTATATCACTCTATTTTGTAATATTATTGACATTGATATACTGCACTATAGAATTTCTAATTGTAAAATTATATGTATGGCAGTTTAAGATTTTAGAAAATCAACATTGCCCCTCTTCATGAATTAATAAATTATTAAACTGAAAATAGAGTTTACTAGGTTGATCTTGTCTCTTTATTATTATATCAGTTTTCACCTTCGAAAGATTTAGCTGAAATATATAACTTAACTATATAATCAATATCAGACTTGTTTACTATTTTGAACTTGGTGCTTTGTTTGAACTAGGAAACTAATCTTTTAAAATATAACTGCAACATGGTAATACAAATAAAAATCAAACTGCATAACACTCGGACATATATACCCCACAGGGTGTGTGTGTGTGTGTGGTGTGTGGTAAAGAAAAACTTGGATAACCCATGTGCTGTATTCACTAATACAGATTGATAACCTTGTCAATGATGTACAACCCACCTGTTCTAATTAAAGATAAATGTTTAGTAAGATTTTTATGCTAAATCTTTTTTTAAAGTATAGATGATTTTAACATCAAACATGCCATTGATAGTAATTCTAGCAGAAGCTGACTTGACTGATTGTATAGCACGTTACACATCAGATAGATTTTTTTATGTTGTTGACCAAAATTCTTGAAACTTTTATTTACCTTTTACCTATGATGAGTTACACTTGGTTTTATTTTATTTATGTTTTATATGTGAAAAACGTTTAAACTCTGACCCACTGCCATTTTCTATAGTCATTGTAGATCTTACAAAAGCAATCAGTGCGCTTGTTAACGAGGTATGGCAGTTTGTATTATCATTTTGTTCATCATGTACATACACATATCAGTACAAAACAATATCTTGATAATCCAAATGAAGTTTACCTAAATGGTCAGATATATTCAATGAATACATGTCTTAAAACTGAATACTGTCATAATAAGATGTAAAGCCATAAAGAGCTCTTGTCTGTAAGCACAATGGACCAACCATTTTTTTCTTGTGGTGGTGGTGGTTGGGGGGGGGCTGGGTATTTTTTAAAAACTACCATTATAAAGCTCCCTCCCCAAAAAAGTGTTCAGATTTGTTGAAAAAAATTCATTATATCCATTATATTAGTTGAATAAATAAAAACTTATCTTGAAGTAAAATAGAAAGATAACTGGCTGGGAAAGAAAATCCCCACTCTCCAAAATTAAGTGGTTTTGCAGATTAGGGGAAGAGGTTAAGTTTGAATCGTTTCGAATAAATGGCATGATTTATTTTTTCATTATTGTATACTGTAATACACATTAAAATATCATTGCAGCCTTAAGTAAGTGATATCTCTTTATATTATTCTTGAAATGCCTTCAGTTTTATTGGCTGTTTCTGTAATATTTTGAAAATGGGTTTATATCAAGCTCTTGGATGACTTCGATTATGAGCAAGATTATCTTTACAGATGCTTTATCATGCTTTAGTAAAATAGGTAAAATGTATCTCATATGAAGTTTAGGAGATAGCTTACATTGTGTTCTTACAATATTACATATGTGTGTTTTGTGGAATGGTTAATTGTTAAGTTAAATTCAAGTTGGGTGATTGATATTAAATTTACGTATTTAATTAAAGTTAGTTTTACAAGGGGCCTGAAGTCTTTTATGTTGCATAAATTTCTCTTTGAATTTTCATTACTTTTGCCTTCTCCTTGTGAGTAATTTCTTTATAATCAGTAGAGGTTCTAGGAATGATATTATTGCTATGATTGTTTCAGATATTTACATGTGCTTACTGAGAACTATGCTAGTAAAGCATATTTACAGTATAAGTTTTGTAAAATTCAAGAAATAGTTTAAAGCGAAAATTTAAAAGAACTAACAGTATCGTGAATTAAATCCCAAACAGTCCTTAAAGTTCTATCACAATTTCAAAATGAATTCCAGTGGTGTTCCAAATGAATCCAGTATTGAATGTGTTGATGTGCCTGTAGTCTTGAATGTGCTAATGTGCCAAGTCTTTTGATGTATCACAATGATATAATACATAAAGTCCTTGAATGAATTCACTATGCATGTAATTCCAAATTAATGATTTAGTCCAAGTAGTGTTAATGAGCACTTTGTTATTCCACTGAATAATTTAAATAAATAAATCCACCCAAATTAAAAACTGAACACAACAGTTGGACTAATTCTGCTTCAGATGTTCAGAATATAATGAATAATTATGAAGCTAACAACATTAATATAAAAGCTAAGACACAATAATAGAGCCAATATGTAGGCTAGTTTCTGTTCTAAAACATTCTAAGTTGTGAACAAGATTTGTAATTTCCAAGTGAAAATCTCATGTCCTAGACATAGATTCAAGTAAACATGTTTACCTCCAGTAATAATGATTTGAATATTTAATCTATAATCACAGAGAAATATTAGCTATGTATTAAAAAATAAATGACACTTGTCAGGTAGACCATTAACTTGATTTGGGGTCATTGAGAAAAACCAATATACAATACAATTTAGATAAACATAAAATGTGTTGTTGTTGCTTAACATGGACTGTTTATTATATCTTTGCTTCGGTGGCCTAGTAGGTAGAGTGCCCGCCTCAGATGCGGGAGGTCGCGGGTTTGAAGCCCAGTCAAGTCATATCAAAGACTTATAAAACAATGGTACTAACAGTTGCCTCGCTAGGCGCTCAGCATTAAGAGGTTAGTGTTAGGACTGGTCGGCCTGGTGTCAGGATAATGTGATTGGGTGGGACATCATGTTACATGTTTGTGGCTTGATGCCCCAGTGCTAGACATCACTATAAACTGCCACACTGCAGACATCGTAGTGATATGACTGAAATTTTTTTCAAGCTACGTTAAAAATCCAAATCACACGCACATATCTTTGCTGAGGCATAATTGTGCAATAATGTTTCTTCTGTTCAATTGTTTTTGTGTTTTATGCACCTGCCATAAGTGGATCATTATATGTTATGTTATCCATTTGTCTACGTGTTACTAACTTGGTTTCTGTGCTATGAATGGCTTGCATTTGGGTAAGGATGAAGGCTGTTGATTTTGGGATTAAAAGGTTAATGGTCAAGGTCACTATATGAAAGAAAGGAAGTGGTTTCATAATAACGTTAGTTTTTCATTACAGACCTGGCCCCAACCTATGTGGATGGCTGTCACTTGGGGTAAGAATCTTATAATTTTTGCAGCCACTAGGCCAAGGTCACTGAAAGAATACAAGAAGTTTTTGCAGAAATTTCAGTATTATACATTGAAAGCTATTAAACATGGGGTATTCATAATACTTTTGTTTTTCTGTTTCGTCATTGTAATATGACAATTCATTATCTTTTGATGTAGGTTCCAGTAACAAAGAAAGAGTATGGAGCAATCACACACATAGATTTCTGTCCTGTTGAACCACATTACTTTGCAGTCACAAATTCTACAAGGGTAAGTAACTATAGCATTAAATAGCGTAATATACAGACATCAAAGTTTTATATTCCTGTATTTGTAGATCTATCTTGTAAATTTTAACTGCTGAATTTTTTTTAATAGATTTTCATGTTTTGTACTTTCATAAACATTTAATACAGAATTTTTTATGTTGTATTATATATATTGCTTCTTTATCCCTTAAACAGTAAAGCCGCTCCCAAAAAAAACGCACAATATTTCTCTCATGGTAAGACCAGGAAATTACTCTAATAAATATTTGCAAAAATAGGGGGTGGGCTTGTTATCAACAAAGAAATAGCCTTTATTAATTGCCACAAATTTGAAAAAAGTTAGGGATTTGCTTGTTGTCAAGCATGGGCTTGTTATTGGTTTAATACGGTATTACATTTTGGTTGTTGTTTTGTAGATGTATTGACAGCAGTAATTTCAGTAAATACCCATAACATAAATCTGCTATACTTTGTAATTTAAGCCCAAAGTCAATATGATTCATTCTTACTGCATTCTTACATAAATCTGTATAACTTAATAAATAATTTTCCCATGTGAGACATTTTTTAATTGGCTGACATGATGCCATGTGGTTTGTGATAATCATGATATTTCGCTGTCATGATGTCTTAATCTGTTTTACTGGATCATGTGCAGTTGAAATTATATTATTTACTAGACTAAAAATATTATTTCATTTAAAATTTGAATTAAATCATTTAATAAATTAATTACAGACTTGTTTTTACTGAATATGAGGTTAACAATTCTGATAATAATAGCAATGGAATGAGGTGTGGATTACAATACATTGGTACATTTAAGTGATTGGTGTTAACTGTATTAATAAAAAGTAATACAGGTCCCAAAAGGTAGGCAAATATTTCATTATACTTGATACAGTGTGTTTTGTTTTACATAATTTTCTCATTTTGAAAAATACCCTAATTCCCCACCAAACCCAGGCCATTCCTGAGATATAGTGCCATTCAAGCAATGGCCATCTTAGAAAAATGAGAAATATGCAGCAAAGAGCAGTTTCTTTTGGTCATGTCCTTAAGAGCCTTTGTGAACTTATAAATCTTTTAATTTAAATTATAACTTCTGTGTGTTTGTGTGACCTACATGGGCATGGCTCACCTGCCATAATACAGTGTGTCATGCTAAAAAAAACATGATTTTTTTCAACCTGACATGGTCATGTTTGAAAAAACACAATTTTAAGTAATTATCAGAAGAAAGAAAAAACAAAAGAAGAAACCGACTTAAGTATTTGACCATAAAATGTGTAGACAGCAAACAGTACTGATTGGAGCTGATGTAAAATTATCCTTTGGGCAGTTTGAATAGTGGGAATTACAAGGCAGTAAACCGTGACCTTATATATAAACACCCACATTTGTCTGTGTCCTGACTGCTAAACAAGAGGTTGCAAGTTCAAAACTTGTGCTGGGATCCCAGATATTAAAATTTGTTTATGTATTTTTATGTTTAAACTTTCTTTTAACTCATTCATCCAAATTTTTAAAACTTTCTTGGACCCTTTTTTAATTTCCATCCTGTTATGAGCAGTTAACCTAGCTTCACATGTTATTTAATTGGCTGACAATGGTTAGTGTGATGTGTCCAGTATTTTGAAGACTTAAGCTTATTGAGCTTATTTGCATAGGTAAAGTTTACAAAGTGGAACAGTCCATTATAGGTAAATCAAAGAGGTGCTAGTTGTATGTTGAAGAGCAAAAGTATATTACATATCATTACTGTAAAATGAGAATGTTTAAGCCATCGGTATTAAATATTATTGACAAGTTCTTGAACATTTGCAATGTTTCCTTGAAATTGGATTTTACTCCATATATAGAATGCAAAGCATGACTATTTCAGTTGTCGGAATAGTGTTCAAGTGTGATAAATTGTTGAAGGTGATTCAGGAAGCAATTAGCTATCAGCAGCATGCCGAACCCAGAAAAAAATTAATTTCAAAATTCCTGGTTGACGGAGTTTTACTTTGTGAAGCACACCAGCAGGGGTGGGTTGTGTTGTGTTGTGCATTTCATTATTTACACACACTTGTAACAACTTATTAACATAACATCATTCCTGTGTATACAATGTGAGTCAAGAGTAGGAGCATCACCTGTAACATATTCGACATGCTCAATTGAACATTTAGATAAGTTCTATTTATTATTGTTTGTTACCTTAATCATGTTAAAATACTATTAATTGATCTGTGCTTTTCAGGATGATTTTAGCCATTTAGCCATGAAATGGGCTGTTTGAAAGACACTAATAAGCTCGTGTTTGCACAGTTGATTTGTGTTGATAAGGCATTAAGACCCGTACTGTACAGCATATTTATAGCTGCTGTATTACATGTAAAGCCCCCATTAGACTTGAAAATATTATGCCCCACCTCCCTTCCCAGTCCCATATGTGATGTATATTCATTTTTCTTTAAAGACAAACATATCTTGTGATCAGACTGCATCAGTTACAGTCTTGACAATGCTAACATTATGGTCGTCACTCGGTTCTGACCAGGAATTGCTCATAGTCCAGCAGAGTAGCTTGAACTTTAGTACCATCCAGTCTCTAATGATGAATACTAATGAAACCTGCATTAGCTTCAAATCCACTATTGAGCTATCAAGAGTAGCAAAGAATGCATCTAATTATGCCTATATTTTGCCATCCAGTGGATTTAAAGACATAGACTTGGTGTATGTTTTTATTTAATGTCAGTGTGGTTTTGATTATGTGAATCTTTGCATGTGTGTGTATGGTGAAGATATTTGACAATACAATGTCTACCAGCTATTTTTTTGGCAAGTAAATCAACAAGATAGGCAAGTTGCTTTCAGGATTGAATTTCCAGTCATTTTATATAGTTTTGAGTCTCAAACCCCACCCCCAACACTTTCTGGGAATATGACAGGTATGGTATGATATAGTCAAAGATACATGACAGTACTACCAACACTGTCTGCAATGAAAATGAAGATTTTTGCTGATGTGAAAAATAAGTATTTTTCTCAGCACTTACATAATGTGAGAGAGTGGCTAAGAAGGTTGGAATGTTAGTGGTCATAGCTTGTGTTTATCAGTTGCCACACAAGGTCATTCAGTTTGTCAAGTTTGCAAGTATTGTTCAGATGATGTATGTTTGCATCATTGTTGTTTTTAAATTCATTCTGGTACATTTGCATTTTCTTAAGAGTATCAGAAACAGTGGATGGTCCTGTTTAAAATTTTCTCCAGTTTCTTCAGTGTAGGATTTTGGCACCAATTTATACTCATTGATCAGAGTAAGGCTAGTTCAGTCCTATATTGCTTAGCTGTTCGTATTGACATCTTGATATGCAAGTGAAAACAAATGACTGTCGAGGTTACTTAAATAAGGAAAGATTTTTCTCAATTGAAAATAAGTTGCGTTGGATCTGGCCTTTAAAATACTGTTTTGTCGGTCTCTGTTAGCAAGTCATCAAAAGTGAAGCCAAATGCCTGGTTAATAAAGCCAATATTTAATTCTTAAAAAATGTTCTGTAGAGCAAGTATGCAAATGAATAGCACATTCATCATTATTTAACTATTGCAGATTCTTCATTCTTGGATCAAGACTGGTTGCCATTAATAATAACTGATGTTTATCATCTTTTCATGAAATTGATATGAATTGCATCCTTTGCTTTTATGATCAAATTACTGTCCGAACCTTAGGCTACAAAATTGTGTCTCATATGCTTCATCAGACTGACTGTAGTGTGTTTTTCTGACAATACCCTGATAGTTGCTTCCTCTAAAAGAGTGAAAAGATATTTAACATCTTCAATATTTTTTGTTGGTGTCAGATTCTTTTCTTTATACCGAGTGGACCAGATGGCCCTAAGCATTTCTAGGAGTCTTTTCACCATAGCCAGTGCTGAATTCCCTATTGTCTCAACATATTGTAGAACTTGCAGTTGTTTGATGTAAAGACATGACTGGGCCTCATGCAGTGCACTAGTTGTTTGATGTAAAGACATGACTGGGCCTCATGCAGTGCACTAGTTGTTTGATGTAAAGACATGACTGGGCCTCATGCAGTGCACTAGTTGTTTGATGTAAAGACATGACTGGGCCTCATGCAGTGCACTAGTTGTTTTGATGTAAAGACATGACTGGGCCTCATGCACTTCACTAGTTTTTAGGCTTGTCTGAAAATGGAGATGAGTTTTCTACATTTGCCTAGCAGAGCATTCACTTCACTTACAGATAAACACCTATTCACTGTCAAGTTTTGTGTGTGACCGAAGCATCCCAAATATGGTGATTTAGCCAAGTTGCGAGCATTTACCATATTACATGTAAGTGTTTTTTTTTAAAACACTGACTGCATTCTTGAGATTCCATTTGGCAATAGATATGTTCATCACATTGGCAACATTTTCTTAAGTCTGGCTGACATGAGCACACTTTGTGTCAAGTACGATATCACTTACAAGTTGAGTCAAATGGCAAACATTCATTTGTTGCATAATGTACCTGCAGATCAGAGTCTGTTTTGTTTGTTCTACTGATTACTCCTAACAAACCTGGTGCATTATGTGATTGCAGATCTGGGTATGGGCAGTTTGCAGTTGGACTCATCTTATAAATGAGTATACACATTATTCATGAGCAAAGAATAAATGTTTTAGGTTGAATGTTGAGTCTTGTTATTTTTATAAAATTCAGAATTGATAGCTGTCCACCCAAATGCATGTCTTTAGATACATCTTGTTCTACAGAGTGTGATACATGGGTACAGTATATCTCTTCAGTAAATGATTTTATGAGTCAGAATTGTATTGTAGTTCAGTAACCTTCATCAGACTCATAAAACCTTCTTTTTCAACAATGCCATATATACTTGCTTGTAAGACAAGCCCAACTGCAAACTGCGCCGACCCAGATCTGCCATTGCATAATGCGCTGGCAGATCTGAGTCTTTGCATTTTTTAGGAGTAATGAGTAGAACAAACAACTTAGAAACTGTTTTGCATTATGCTACAGCAGATCAGGATCTTTGTTGCTTGCTGTTTGGCTGGACTTTAAGTACCTATATGGTACTTAATGTCCGTTGTGACAAAGTAGGCAATGTCATGAGTAATACAGCCCATTCTAGCTAAAGGGTACTGCTTGGCAAAGAAACTGGAAATAGTTGCCTGAGGCATGCTGTTTGAGTTTAGCTGTTAGATATTTTGTAAAGAATTTGGCATCAGTAAGGAATTGAATGTCTGGCAGAAGAAAATGGAAACACAGTTGACTGGCCACAGTATAAATGTAATCCCAGGATATACACAAGTTGGTTTAAAGATTTTGAAAGATGTCAGTCACAGATTATGGCACTGTCTTGGATGAAGACCACTGGATGTTTATAGGACTCTCCTTCAACAGGGCAATGGGGCCAGCAACAGCTTTGCATGCTTTATGACAGACAAGTCACAAGGGTTTATACCTGTTGGCAAAGAGGGACTTGGACATAGCATATGAGTGTACATATGGTGAGTCCTGGTCTTGCAGGCTGAGATAAATCCTTTATAATAAGTGGTAGGGAATATCTGTGTGGTCCAAAAATGGTTTCTCAAAAAAATTGATAATGCAATCAACTATGAAGAGGTGCACTTTACATTGCCAAAACTTAAGGTAGATTTTGTTCTGGGGATGGATTCAATATTATTCTAAGCAACATTGATTATAATGCTGGTTGCCATGTGGTATATAACAAAAGTCATAATGTCAGACTTAAAGTAAATTTACACTAGGCAATTAGACTAATCTCAATGCAGAGTTAATACCAAAAGTAGCCTACACCAGATCAACAAGAAACACAACAACTGCAACAAACAAAGCACATTCAGTTGACTTTTACGCATAAATGCAGCATGTATCAGTGGCAAAAGCATGCGTATAACAAGCACAAGCACAAGTCTCAAAAGAAGCCAAAGGCCATGGAGTGGAAAAAACAGCATTAGTTATTGTTGGTATTTTGGTTTGTGGTCAATTTTGGTTTTCGCACTGCTTTACTTTCTGTGCTTGTCCACATAATGAGAGCATATAAATGGAAAAAAGTGACCACTATTCTGATGATGTGCATCACCAAATTTCTGGCTATCCAGCGGAGATATTGCCGTTTTTAAAACTTTTTTTTAGTAGGAATGACACAGTAATAGCAGGCAGTGTCACCAAAGCATTTTCTTTGAGTGCTTTCTGCATTCTGGCCAGTTGCTCTTTTACCCATTATTTTGTTGTGCTGGGAGCAGGTTTGGGTGCCTGGACAACAATAGATGGCATCACACCACCTCCTTCTCACAATTGGGCTTGTGATAAATCCCATTGCTGTGAGAATCAAGGCTATATCTCCTGATTGCAAAAGAGAAATCACAAATTTTTGGCAAGTGTTTTGTACACATGGAGAACATTTGATGGTCTCCTGAATAGCAGTAAACTGGTTGCAAAAAACCCTTTGTAATTTATTGGTAAACTTAAGTTCGTCCTTGCATACCAACTCCATGTCTCCAGTGTTGGCTTGTATCTCCAGGCATGTAGTTTCATATTTTGCTTGAGTCAACTTTTTCCTCTTTCATCAAGCTCAATGGACTTTGCAGTGGTAAACAAAAGCGCATCATGGTATGTCTAAAGTGCCTTGCTGCAATCAAGGATATCTTACATGCAGAGACTGTCAGGTTCCTGTGCTGCTGCTGCTTTTAGCACTGTGTCTTTGGATCCTGATGCTGTGAGTAGCTCAGTATCTACTTATATCATTGGGGCCCCGCGCAGCCGAATGGTCTGACGCGCTCACTGTTATGGAACACTACCATCTCACCTCTGTCTGCGTGGGTTCGAGTCTCGGATTCAGCCAATGTGGGTCTGTGAGAAAGCTTGCCAGTAGCTTCTCATGGGTCGGTGGTTCTTTCCGGGGTTTTCCTGGGTTCTTTCTCCACCATTAATACTGGCTGCCATGTATAGCCTATCTTGTGCTGAAAAATGGCGTTAAACCCTACAACAACAACAACAACTTAGATGGAAGTTCATCTTGTGATGTTGACACTTTTTTGGTGGGGTTTTTTGTGCTTCTTGTGGTCGCTTTGTGCCTAGTTATGTACAGATGCCTCAACTATGACTTCATTCTTGTGTGGACAGTTAGTATAATCTAACTGCACCTACCATATTCTAGAGATATATCATACGTCCAGAGTTGCTATTTCCTAAAGTAACTTTGGCACAGACAAACATTTCTTTTATGCCAGTGGCTTTAAAGAAGGCATCAGCCTTTTCATTGTGAATTTTTCAATATAATTTCTGTAAAATCATCTTGTTGAGGTAGTCTTCTAATTGCTGATAATATTCAGTAAGAGTAATTCTAATGTTTCTTCTCAACCAAGATTACTCCTCATAAACTGCACATACCCAGATCTGCCAGTGCATTATGCGAAGGCAGATCGGGGTCTGTGCAGTTTGCAGTTGGACTTACATGTATGGTATCTTTAACCTTATCACCTGATTATAAATTTTTTTCACAATTCAAGTTCAGTCAAAGGGCTAGGAGATGTTCTTTCCACACTTTCAGCTGTTGTAGCATTTGCTAGCAAGAATCCTTATATCTTTTCAGTGTTACAGTATATGATTTCATGTTCACCTTATCACTGTAATCATCTGTTATCTGGAATTTACATTGCAATTCTGTGTAATGTATATCATGTCATATTCATCTTTATCATCCAGATATCTTGTGATGAAATTAGCACTAGATCAGCCAGCTATTTGCCACTCTAGAGACCTCACTATGGGATAGGGCATCATGATAAGCTTATCTTATAATTGGTTTTTGTAGCAGATATGATGCTTCATCACTTGTAAGCAATCATAGGAATGCATAAAGAAAGAGATCTAAACACAACATACAATGTAGGTTCCACAAGTTATATAGAGTGAAGTATGCTTAAGTGGACAAAAGCTAAAATAAAAGCTTAGAAAAAATACCAATTGACAAACTGGAAGTTTCTTAATTTATAATTTTGTTTGCTTTTAGTTTGATTCGATTTGCTATAAGTATGCCTGTTTGCAACATGCTATACATATATGCTGTAGTCATCCCCCTGCCGCAAGTTAAAGATCATGGCAAGGGAAGATATATGTCAGTGACTTCTTTTAATGTACAGGTATAACTTTTGAATAAGCAAGATGTTTTAATGAACCTTACACCTGTTTTATATCTTGACTTGACACTTTTTGTGTATTCACTGTCATAACCCCTGCCCTCAAGGTCAGGGTCACAACATATCCCTTGTTGTTAACCTATTTCTTTGTTCAGGATGCCATTTTGTGACCCATAGATGTGTATGTCTATGTTACCTGTCAGCCTGGTGTCAGGATAATGTGACAGGGTGGGACATGATTGTACATGTCTGCGGCATGACGTCCTAGTGCTAGACATCACCACACTGCAGATATCGTAGCGATATGACAGAAAAATTGTTAAAGCTACATAAAAAATTACAAAAAAAACCACAAACAGAAACGCAGACACCTTTCACCTCTGTTTGGCTTTGTCATGTACTGATTATGGATGATACGTGACTATCATGCTTTTGTTACCTGATTCCTTATTATGTCTTTCTTATTTATATAACTGTCATTATCTGGCTTTGGTATGTCAGGTGATAAATAAGTTATAATTGAGCTAATTTTCATAGGCAGACCACACAGATCAAATGCTATAACCAATTAAACATTGTAAGAAAGTAATGTTGTAAGATAGCCTTTGGAATACATAGTAATTAAGAATGTGGCTGGGGAAATGAAATTCAAATGCTTTAACCAAGAAAATGGTTTATCCAAGAACATAATAAACAGTCATTACTGTATCTATGTTTTATATATTGCTTTTCATTCCAAATCATTATTTAAATGACTACCAAATCATTATTTAAATAACTACCTAATCATTATTTAAATGACTACCAAATCATTGTTTAAAATGACAAATGTGTTTGCAGTTGTCAAACACTTTACACTACAACTCAGCTGACTACCATAAACCTTGACTGTTTTTATTTCCATATACTTTATTTTAAAATGGGTATTAATTGTCATCACCTTTCATGACTTGGGCCATTGCTAGTGCCAACAGAGATTTGAATGAACATCCAATGAAATGCTGTATGAGTATGTTTCAATTTTCTCATGACAGGGGGTGCACATGGTCAAGATTTTGGGAGTACATAGAACCAAAAATTGCAGGAAACCTGTGAGCCAGCACTCAAAGTGCAACACTGCCTTAGAGTTTCTGATTTGCTATGCTACAGTATATACTCACTTATAAGACAAGTCCAACTGCAAACGGCACAGATTCAGATCTGCCATTGCATAATGCACCAGCAGATCATGGTCTCTGCAGTTTCTTAGGAGTAATCAGAAGAACAAACAACATAGTTCCTGGTCTGCAGATGCATTATGCTATGGCAGATCTGGATCTTTATTTTTTGCAGTTTGACTCGACCTATAAGCGAGTATAAAATGGTATGCATTTACATGTGGTACATCAGCACGATACATGCTATATTGTGCCAACTAAAGATAAAGTTTGACAGGGTATTATGCATTTAACATATGACACTTGATGTTGTTCTGGGACCAAGAGTGCTGCAAACTGTGATGTTGTTCTGGGACCAAGAGTGCTGCAAACTGGCTGCTTATCTTGCTTTTTATTCACAGTGACCTTGACCTTATGCAAATACAGTAAGGTTCTTAAACTGCAGTGTAATATCCAGGGTACAACACTGGTGAAATAAGTTGAATTTTAAGTACAGCAGAACGAAAGAAATTTCACTTTCTCTGTTAAAGTGCCCTTTTGACAACAAATTCATGGGCTTTTTGAAACTTATTGAGCTATATCATTTAAATTAATGGCATATTGTTATCATGCATAGACCGGGTGGCCAAGTGGTTTAAAGTGCTCGCCTTTACCGATCACTGCCATCTCACCACAGTGTGTGTGGATTTGAGTCTTGGCTTAGTCAATGTGGGGATGTGTGAGAAAGCTTGCCAATAGCTTCCATTGGCTCAGTTTTCTTACCTGGGTTTTCTGGAGTCCTCCACCAGTTATACTTGTTGCCATGCATAGCTTATCTTGCACTTTGAAATGGCATTAAACCTACCAAAACAACAACAAAAACAACAGATTTTTATTTATAAAGGTCTCCTTATAAATTTAATTTAATTTATAAATTTAATTTAGGAATTAGTATTTTAAAGATGATAATTATGCCTTATTTATATTCAGAATTATTTAGAATCACATGTTGCTGTTTCACTTGCAGAGAAACTTGTTTTGTTTTGTACTTTTTGACAAAATAATTTTAAATGCTTTAGCAATCATTATATATGTTGACTAAGTTAGTACCACTGGAAGTAAATCTCTCTTGTGTTCATTTGAATTCTGACTGTTTTGAAAATGACTCCAAACTTTGACTTCTGTTTGAACATAAAGCTACAATTATGAGGAATGGAAGAAGGGCATTCATGAAAATTGAGGGTGAGGTAAATGTATTGGCTGCAGATGGTATGATTTATCATGCACCAAGTTATATTTCCACAGATCATGTTATAAACTCTTTTGTCAAGTTAGGGTTTAGTGAGCAATCAGATGACATTACCAGCAACAGCAGTGCTGATGCTGCTGTTTCCTTTGCTCTGGTGCCTACTTGGGTCTGGTAAAGAGGATGTTGATTTCTTGGATTATGTTATTTCCGATAGTGTCACATCTGTGATACCAATAATTTAGGGTATTGTTTGTGAAATTACAATATAGTGATTTCCAGGAAGAAACCTATGTTTCTGCACAGGAGTCTGACATTTTATAAATGAAATGCGATGAAATCTCTAACAACACGAAATCACCTTATCAGTACTATAAAGTAACACGAGGATTGCAAGCATGACCCCAGCCCTCTGCTCGATTCGACTTTTCTCACGTGTCTTTTATTGCTTCAGAATCACAAGATGACTGAAAAACTACACATATCCATTCAGTAGACAGTATTGTACCAAAGAGTAACTCTCAGACGACCATCGCATGAATCCAATCTGGCAAATTAATCTTTATTTTCACCATTACGGTCACAAACCCTTTCTATACGATTGTGTAGTTTTTCAGTCTTCTTGCGATTTTGAAACGATAAAAGACGCGTGAGAAAAGTCGAATTGATCGGAGGGCTGGGATCATGCTTGCACTTTTTTTTGTGTTACTTTATAATACTGAAAAGGTGATTTCGTGTTCTCAGAGATTTCATTGGACTTTTTTGATGAAACATTACTTGTGTGGTTTCTGTTACTGGAAATGATGAGGACAAGAAGTCTGTACCTGCCACTGTACACAACAGACCTAATATTCTTTATGAACATTTGCATGTGATTGAAAAAAATATAACCCAAAATTTCATATTGATAAATATAAAGACATGATTATTGACAATTTCTTTCCATCCAATAGCTGTTTAAGTTATTGAATAAAGACATTTCTGCATAGTAATGATTGTTATTGTTCACTACCTGGTAGGTGTACACTTTCTTTGGCTGTTAAAACTGACTGGTGTATTATTTTCTTTTGAATGATAATATGTATTTATACAAATGTTGAAAAATATTTCTTTTTACTATTAATATGAGTTCTGAGAGTAACCATGTCATTATAAATTGTTTACTACGTATGGGTCGAATATCATTGATACGGAGAAGTACATAAACATTTTAAAGAAAGAAAAAAAAGTTGAATTTAAATAGAACATTTCTCTGTTATAACATTCTCAAATCCCAGTCCCTGTGAAATGTTTTAAACAATCTTTACTGTATTTAATATAATAAACACTGGTAGATATTGATCATATACAAAAGTTAAATGAGAGCAAGATCTGGAATGGAAAATTCCATGGTCCATCTTGTTTCAGGTTAGCCAGATATTAAAATGTCATTGTTTTCACGAGTTATTTGAGCACTTGATGACATTTTTATTGCAGTGAAGTAAGTGTTCAAGGAAATCACAGTCGAATGTTGCAGACCACAAGGTGACAAAAAACTATTGAAGCAAATAGGATTATCTTTTTATAACATATTTGACCATGTTTTTAACTTATCAATTACATACACAAACAATAGAGAAAGCTAACCTAAAGCTTTCGTCCTCACGCTAAGGGCTTCATCAGCAGACTGATTTAATCTCTAGTGACTGTTAAAATCGCACGATAGAATGTTGAGCAATGTTAAAAGATTGTCCCAGATATGCAGCAGGCTGTAATGGCCCCCGTCCCTGTTTAGCGTCAGTTTGTGCGCATGGATGTAGATCGATTCCTTAAGCACCCACTTGAAGCAGGCTTGTTCCTGATCTATGATTTTCTCTGAGCAAGTTATAGTATGGCCAGGGCAAACAATACTTTCACCAAAGTATCTTTTTATAGCACTTTTAGTCCATTATATACGATATATACTTACATTATATATGATATATACTTACATTATATACGATATATACTTACATTGAAGTCAAATCCAATTACTGTATATACTTACTCATGAGTCCAACTGCAAACTGCATAGACGCAGATCTGCCATCGCATAATGCACTGGCTGTTCTTTTTGCAGTTTGTAAGGAGTCATCAGTAGAACAAACAACATATACCCTGGTCTGCAGGTGCATTATGCTTTGGCAGACGAGAATCTTAGTTGTTTGCAGTTTGACTTAACTTATAAATAAGTATATATGGCATTATTCTTTTTCATTCTCCCATAAAAATGTAGTACATCCGCCATATTGGAAGGCATTGTGCCCTGCCCTTAGGATCCCATGTGTATGGGGGCTAGACTTTCATGGTTCAGAAATAAACGGACAGTATAAACGGTCTCTGTGTATCTGAACATGCCACTTATATTTCGTTGTCGATTTAATTTCTTGAAAATTCTTTACCTATACAAAAATTTAGTTCTCCATGAAATTTCTTTTTTACAGCTTCCTAACTTTTAGATGAAGAATCGAGGGATAAATGCTGACATATAAAATATGTTTCTTAATTAATATCAGGTTATTGGAAATCATTGCAAGTTTACTTTTTTTCTTAGGATGAAAGTTAGTCATGTATATATTAATAAACAAATGTATCTTTTTAGGTCCAGGTGTACAGTCCAATTTCCTTGCAGATTCTGAAGAGTATTTCTCGCTTTAAAGAAGTAACATATAGTGGTAGTTTTCGCAACGATGGAAAACTTCTGGTCGCTGGTGGAGATGAGGGCATTATTCGTCTGTTTGACGTATCAGGGAAGACACTTCTTCGAGTTTTTAAAGGTCATCAAAGGTAAGAAGCTCTAGACAGCCTTTGTTTATCAAAAACTCAAAATGTAAGTTAACATGGCACTGTCATTCATTGACTTCACTAGCATATGATCCAAGTTGAATTGTCACAGGGATCAACTGTGAAAGAAATGCCACATATACTTACAGGCCTGGTCCAACTGCGATCAGCAAAGATCCAGATCTGCCTTCACATAATGTGTTGGCAGATCAGGGTCTGTGTTGTTTGTTCTACTGATTACTCCTTGCAAACTGCATAGACCAAGATTTTATGGTGAATTTTGAGATGGTAGTTCATTTTGCAGCTGGACCTGACTTGTAATCGATCCTGTTGTATATGTAAATAGTAGAACTTTAAAAACTGTACAGCAGTTACTAATTTTTTTTTCAAGTTTCAACCATTTTGAGAGTTGCAAAATAAGGGAAGGCTTTTTGCTGTAACTGGCTTTTTAGTGAAAGAGAGTATTTGAAAGATTATTTTAGTGATGTTTTACTTTTCTTACCATAATTGCAAGTAAGGTGCAGTCAGATGGTTGCTTCTCTTCTATTTTCCGTAGAGTTGTGAAAAATAATTTCATCAACTCCTGATGAAATGACATTGTCAGGATGTTGTGCTATAAAAATCATGGCACACATAAACAATAATGACATATTTAAGGAGGAATTGCTGGCAGAAGGGATTAATATTAATTCAGATGCATCACAGATGGAAAGAGTCTCAACTGTCACTGGAATGCCCGCAGTTTTAATTTTGAATGTTTTCCAGCAATTTTTGAACAAACAAATTTAAGAAATCATTTAGATCTGTAAGCATTTAATGCAGACCTGAATGCTGTTTACTTCAGTTTGGAATCACCTAAATGTTTTGCACTTTCATTCACTGGATCAGTAGGTATGGCTATTTTAATTACCAACAAAGTGACCTTTGGAAACAGCTGAGCAAATTTTTGCGTACAGCCCAATACACATGGACATCAGTGTAGGAACTGTGCACAGTATCTTTTCTAGTATCAGCATTATTGTTATGACTCTCTGGCCTTAAACAAGCACCTGAAAAAGCACAATCAAAAGTCTAGTAAATTTCAACAAATAATTAATTTCCCTAGATTTTAAAGTGAAAATTTTAAAGGAACTTTGAGTATTGTGAATTAAATCCCAAATAATCATTAAAGTTCTATCACAAGTCCAGAAGTATAGAGTGTTCCAAATGAATTCCAATATTGAATGTGCCTATAGTCTTGGATGAGCTAATGTGCCAACAGTCTTGATGCATCTCGATGATATAATCCAGATTGTCCTTGAATAAATTCACAATATTCCCAAAATAGTGATTTAGTCCAAAGTTAACAAGCACTTTACAATTCCAATGAATAATTTAAATATGAGATTCCTCTCAAATTAAATCTGAACACAACTGAAATTAATGATAGGAATAAATACATTTGATAAAAGCAACCTTATATAAAAGACTAAGACACAATAAGATAATCAGGATGTGTGTCAGAAGTTCATTTCCAGAACAGTCTAAGTTGTACACAAGGTCAGGTCTTTTACTTAAATTTTAGTAAACAACATGACAATGATCAGGTAGACCCGAGTTTTTTTCAAGTGAAAAACCAATGTCCTGAACTCAAGTCAAAGTAGACATGTTGTTTATAATTGATCATTATCTCATCTGCCATGATGGACAAAGGTTAAACACACAATAGTGATATATATGACAATAGCACCAATAAAATGAGCTTTCTGTTTTGCAGCATTGTTTAAATGATGAGTAGATTGCCATAAGGTATGGACAACTACCTTTAAGACATATTTCGTTTTTATTAAAAAGTTTACATATGTTTGGGTTTAGCACTGACTTATGTCTCATGATATTCCCAGAATCATCCCAAAAGGACGATTGTCTTTCTTAATCCTTTTCATCAAAAAAAAAGACATGCAAACTTTTTATACAATAGTAATAACTGAATACCATATAAAAATGTATTTTGTTTATATATTTAGACAGTAAAATCATTTCGAAAGTGACATATTCAGTGCATGTGTGTTGAGGTGTCATTTATATTACACAAAGCCGTCTGACATGGAGCTTGGTTTTTAATAGCTCCAGTTATAGTGTAGCAGTTAATTGCAGAGGTTTCATAATTGAATGATGTTGTTGTTGTAGGGTTTAATGCAGTTTTTCAGCACAAAATAGGCTATACATGGTGGCCTGTATAAATGGTGGAGGAAGAACCCGGGAAAACCCTGGAAAGAACCACCAACCCACGAGAAGCTACTGGCAAGTTTTCTCAAGTACCCACATTGGACGATCCCGAGACTCTATGCAGACAGAGGTGAGACGGCAGTGATCCGTAATGGTAAGAATGCTTTAGACCACTCGGCCACTCAGGGGCCCCTAATAACTGAATGAATGATAATTGATAATTTCAAATCACTGTTTAGAACATGAGTCATTTGTAGTGTATGAAGCCATCTGACTTTGAGTATTCACTGTACAGTCCCTAACGTAGCTCATCAATTATCAGTGGAAGTTTGATGATTGACATTTGTGTAAAAACGGAACTAATTTATTGTTCCTTTATCTCTCTGTCTCTCGCTCTCGCTTTTTTTTTTGTTGGGGCCAGGGTCTGGGGTGAAGTGCCCCAAGACCTGAAATTGTCAGATCATCAGTCCAACTCTGCTTTGAATCCAGTGCAGTAGTCCAAGTCCAATCCTGCCTTCAATTCAGTCCATTAGTCCAACACACACACACGCACGTGTGTGCGGGGCCCCGAATGGTCTAAAGTGCTCTCCGGTACGGATCACTGCCATCTCACCTCTGTCTGCGTGGGTTCGAGTCTAAGAATCAGCGAATGTGGATATGTCAGAAAGCTTGCAGTAGCTTCTCGTGGGTCGGTGGTTCTTTAAGGGGTTTTCCCGGTTTCTTCCTCCACCATTAATACTGGCCGCCATGTATAGCCTATCGTTTGCTGAAAAATGGTGTTAAGCCCCACAACAACAACAACAACAGATCTAGGCCACTGCATTTAGCACTCTTGCTTACATTACTGACAGTGATGACAAGACATTGATTCATGTCAGTAAGGTTATTTTAATATAACAATATGCATATGCTAGTGGGCAATTCAAAAAATTTACATGGGGTGCAGGTGCTTTAAGTTGCAAGTGGCAGAAAAGGCTGAGGATCTTCTAACTGGCTACTGCACATTGTAAATGCCTTCCCTAAGTGTGTTTGAAAGGAACAGCTTTAAGAAAATAAAATTGACTTTTTTCCTATTTTCAGACCTGTTCATGTAACAAAATTCCTGATGGACCGCTTGCACTTGTTCTCAGGAGCAGATGACAACAGTGTACGGGTCTGGGACATTCCCACAGAGAAAGAAGTTGTAGTCTATGAGGAAAATAAGGTTAGGATTTTGTTTTTTTTTTTTCATATTTTGCTAACTAAGCATAAGAAAGTGTAGATATATGTATGATTATCAAAATTATCAAAATGTCTTTAAAAAATTTTCTTGAAGTGGGGATGGGTACTGTTAGCCCCCAAATGTTTTCTATTAAGAAATGCATTTCCACCAAAGCAGCACATCTTCATACTTTTGTGTGTGTGTGTGTGTGTGTGTGTGTGTGTGTGTGTGTGTGTGTGTGTTATTCTTACTGTTGTTGTTGTAACACAGACAAAAGACAGTTTAATATTTCTTGGAGAAAAAGAAAAAAAATGATGATTGCTGAATGTTTTGGTAGTCTGACAGAGTTTAATTGACTTTCTGCTGCGTAGTTTTTTACACGTAGCGCTTCTGTTGTCAGTCATCTGTCCATATATTAGCACAAGTTTATTATTGCTATTCTTCATAAACTACTTGGAGGATTGTCATAAAACTTTAAGTGCATGTTTATCTCATGGTCCATTTGGTTCTAAATGAAAATGGTACCACTTGGACATCCAATTTGGCTGCCACATGTTGAAAATGTTATAGCTACTTCTCCTGAATGGATGGTCATATCAACATGGGTTTTCACCAAAAGATTTCTTATGATGTCTAGATGGTCTGAAATGAAAATGGGGCTGATATGATGTCCAGTCTGGCCACTACAGTGACCATCTTGAAATCTTGTTATTGTACTGCATGGAAAGTATATTAACATGGGCATTTCAACAGATAACTTCTTATAATGTCTAGTTGGTCCTAATGAAAATTATGCCAATCTGTTATCCAATATGGCCATCACAGTGGCCATCTTGAAAATCTTGTATCATTACTCCTGATTAGATTGTCACATCAAATTGGGGTTTTCACTAAAAGTCTTCCATTGGTATCTAGTTGGTCCTGAAGGAAAATAGTACAGATATTTTGCCTAATATGGCCACCACAATGACCATCTTGAAAACCTTGTTATCACTACTCCTCCTGAATGGAAAGCTGACATGCAATATATCCACCACAGCAGATAATATGAAAATCTCATTATAGCTAAAGAATATCAGAGATAGTTTCAACACTTCAGCCATTGAAAGGAAGAAATGGTCTTATCTTGAATTCCAGGAAATTGTCAATGTTTACTACATCATTCATCACAGGTAAAAGGAGTCATTACATTCTGTATATGAAATAGCTTCCTATATGTCTGCAGTAAACAATATCTAATATGAAATATAATAACCTATATGCCCTAGTTGGGACTCTGAGCCCTTTTGTCTTCTCTGATGGACTTAAATGGAAGGGACTGACACTAGACTGGTTGAAAAGAATTTTCAGGAATTTAGGTTAAGACCATTTTTTCCTTTCAGCTGCTGAAGTGTTGAGTGAAAGAAACAAAATCTAAAGGAATGCAGAGGGCTGATTGTAACATAGGTGATAAGTAATAATTAGGCTGATGCTGATTGCTTCATAAATGTTGGTTTCACATATACTTGGTTCACCACTGGTGAATTTACTGAAGAAAGAAAATGAATGTCCTATATCAACAGTTTTTTTTTTGTTCGTCAAGTATGGCTACAAGTTGTAGATGTAATCTGTCTGGAGTAACATTTATATAAGGTACAGAAAAGGTAGAAATTCTTTGCAAATGATGCTTTATGTACCAGATATAAAACATCAGCAAATTTTAAGTTGTCATACAAATTATGTGATTCATTTAGTTGTGGGACTTAGTCTGAAATTTAGTTTTATTCATAATCAAGACATGGGATTATATTAGGATTATGACAGGAAGGAATTAATTTGAGTGAAAAAGGAATATCATAATATGACTGGATGGAATCAGTATGAGTGATGAAGGGATACTTTTTGAGTGGATGGAATAAATTTGAGGGAAAAAGGAATACTGTATGACAGGAGGGAATAAATTTGGGTGAAAATGGGATACTTTATGGACAGAATAAATTTATGTGATAAAGGGATACTTTATGAGTGGATGGAATAAATTTGAGTGAAAAAAGTATACTGTATGACTGGAGGGGATGACAGGAGGGATTCAATTTGTGAGAAAAAGGAATAATACATGACTGGAGGGAATAAATTTGAGCGATTAAGGGATAATGTATGGCTGAGGGAGTACATTTGAATGAAAAATGGATACTGTAGCATTTTCAGTAATTAAATTTAGGAACTTTTCTTTCTTTCCTCATATAATGTAGCAGTTAATAAGTGACTTCCATTCTTTAATAGCCATTTATCTACAACAAATGTTGAAGAAACTGGAGTTGTCAGACCCATGTTTAATGAAGTTGCAGACAACTGAACAAGTGTTGTCTGTCAGGAGAACAGTGGAAGATCAGATGTCTCTCCCAAAAACATATTCTTCACATGATGGTTGTAAACATCTTTCAACCAACATTGTTTTGTCTTGAGCTATTTTTGCATTACCCACTTTGACCTGAGGAGATTAGGGTGATTGTATAGGAAATGTACTAAGGAGAAATAATGCCAAATAATACCAGAGTTGTCTAAAATTCATCAACACCAAAATATGGTGTGCCTAAAGAAAAAAGTTCACAGAAAACTTGGTTAAAGTAGAGGCTACTGTAAGTAAGTACACTCACGACTCTTTATTTAGTGGTTATTTAGGCTACTGCAAGTAAGTACACTCACGACTCTTTTATTTAGTGGTTATTTAGGCTACTGCAAGTAAGTACACTCACGACTCTTTTATTTAGTGGTTATTTAGGCTACTGCAAGTAAGTACACTCACGACTCTTTTTATTTAGTGGTTATTTAGGCTACTGCAAGTAAGTACACTCACGACTCTTTTATTTAGTGGTTATTTAGGCTACTGCAAGTAAGTACACTCACGACTCTTTTATTTAGTGGTTATTTAGGCTACTGCAAGTAAGTACACTCACGACTCTTTATTTAGTGGTTATTTAGGCTACTGCAAGTAAGTACACTCACGACTCTTTATTTAGTGGTTATTTAGGCTACTGCAAGTAAGTACACTCACGACTCTTTTTTATTTAGTGGTTATTTAGGCTACTGCAAGTAAGTACACTCACGACTCTTTTATTTAGTGGTTATTTAGGCTACTGCAAGTAAGTACACTCACGACTCTTTTATTTAGTGGTTATTTAGGCTACTGCAAGTAAGTACACTCACGACTCTTTATTTAGTGGTTATTTAGGCTACTGCAAGTAAGTACACTCACGACTCTTTTATTTAGTGGTTATTTAGGCTACTGCAAGTAAGTACACTCACGACTCTTTTATTTAGTGGTTATTTAGGCTACTGCAAGTAAGTACACTCACGACTCTTTTATTTAGTGGTCCTCTGGAATATGTTATTCAGCTTAACACAGTAACATGGCTTCTGAAATTTCATTATGATTTCAAGTTAAAAAAAGGAGTTAGTGTGAAGTAAATGGGACTTTCTTGTTTGTTTCATGCTTGACAAACAGATGTTACTTTGGCCATTGACCTCTGACAATTGTCATGTACACTATATGCTTGACAAACAGATATTACTTTATCCATTTGCCTGTGACATTTTACATGTATGCTGCATGCCTGACAAATATATGTTACTTTATCCATTGGCATGTGACAGTTTACATGTATGCTACATGCCTGACAAATATATGTTACTTTATCCATTGGCCTGTGACAGTTTACATGTATGCTACATGTACTTGTGGATAAACATAATAAAAGTTAGAATGTATTCCAACCAAAACTTTACTGTAGCGAAAATGAATGCTGAGAAACATGTAATCAAATAGAAACTACTAAAGTCAAGTAATAAGTAGAGTTAGACGAAGGCTCAGATAAGTTGCAGATTTGCAATCTGATTAAAATCAGATCTCCACTGTCCCATGTGAAGACATGACAGCAACCACTTAGGGGTCATGTTCTGATGACCTATGCTTTTATCATAATCACTAATTTTATCAGCCAATCAGATGAAGTCTTATATCATTGTGTTTGGGAGACTGATCAGTGTGGTTGAAGCGCATCAGTGTCTTCCGAGTGATTTGATTCACTTTCAGATTTCTGAAAGCTGCATTTTCATTGGCTAATTCAAAGGTCACCGGAACATGACCCCAAAGCAGTCTCATTCAGATCTTCACCCAGGAAAGTGGAGATCTGATTTTCATCAGATTGGCAGATTTGCATTGCTATAAAGAAGTATATATGCACTTTTAAGCATCATTTAATATTTACCAGAATTTGTGATATCTTGGAAAGGTCTCTCCGGATGACCTGAAGGAAGCAGTGACAATGAAGCCATATCAAAGAGTGAATGAAGAAAAACAAATCAAGGTTATAAGAGATATTTATTCACAGTTAATTATAAAACAAGTATTCAACAATGTAACCTGCCACACCTCCCCATGCTTTTACCTTCCTCTGAAGATTTACATCTGGTTTAAAACCTAAACATGAAACTTGTGTCTCCAACTCTGATGTGTCCACTGCCTAACTTCTGCAACACGTGTCACAAACGATCAGCCAAAGTGACATAAACACAAATGAGACATTCCAAGGAACATGAGACTGCTCTTGTTGGGCTGCTTATTTTCACAAGAATATGACAAATGGTTATGATTCTCCATTAGTAAGAATTAGCAATTCCTATGACAGAGTTCTCAAAATATCAACACTGATGGGTGAAGTGGCTGTCAAGCATTGTGTGTGTGTGTGTGTGTGTGTGTGTGTGTGTGTGTGTGTGTGTGTGTGTGTGTGTGTGTGTGTGTGTGTGTGTGTGTGTGTGTGTGTGTGTGCCTGCATGCATGCATGTGTGTGAGAGAGAGAGAAATTTGGATTTTTAATGTAGCTTTAATAATTTTTCAGTCATATTGCTTCAATGCATTGTGGCAGTTTAGAGTGATGTCTAGCACTGGGGCATCATGCTGCAGACATGTAGCATGATGTCCCACCCAGTCACATTATCCTGACATCAGGCCAACCAATCCTAACACTAACCTCTAAATGTTGAGCACCTAGCGAGGCAGCTGCTAGTACCATTTTTATAAGTCTTTGATATGACTTGGCCAGGGTTCGAACCCATGACCTCCCACATCCGAGGTGGATGCTCTAAAAACTTAGGCCACCAGAGTGGTGTGTTGTCAAGCATTACATACAAAAAGTAATTTGTCCACACTTCACCACAAAAGCTTACTTAAGATGACAAGATGACTGTGGCTGATAATATTGACCAGAATTCTAGCTTGACAGTGCCAAAATATCATTTCATGGCAGTGGCATTTATTGGTTTCAAAACTGGAGTGAAGATATTGAGAGTAGGAAGTTTTATTTTAAATATAAGACAAATGATAGTCTAAATACATTTCAGTCCACCAGCATGAGGTTGGCTTCTTTCAAAAAGATAAAACCTGATCCACAACCTCCATGAAGCTTTAATCAACCTCCAAAGAACAATGGTCTGTTGTACAAAAGAATTTGGAATATGATTGGCTTGAAGAAGTGGACCTCACTATAAATGATGTTAAAGATGTGACTTGGTTGGCACATCATTCCCTTCAGTTAAGGCATTATGTTTAGTGTTTGCATTTCCTTATTTATTCCTCTCTTTCAAGAGCAGGTGCAGTCAATAGTATTTTAAAACACTTCATCGATAAAGTAAACAAAACTGTTTAATACTTGAGTCCAGTATATGTGTCTGTTTTAACAGTAGACCAGAGGCTGTTTGTTATAGGAAAGCGAATTCATTTGGTGACCTCAGTTTTACATGGCAGGGGCAGTTTTATGGTTACACAGTATGCATGGGGGGTTTACACTTTAAAAGTGTAGCATTTAAAGTATAGTTGATTTGCTAAGAGTCACTGGCTTAACAAGTGCCTTATCAAGGGTAGATATACTTTCCTCAGCTTCAGACATTCCCAAAACATGTCATACCGATAAAGTGTGCCTGTGTACTTTACAAACACCATTGGATTGCCTTCAAAGTGTATGTTGAAATATCCGACTTTGAAGGACAGACTGTCACTTTTAAATATGTGACATTGTAGGACATATTGTCCACTTGGAGAATGGTGTTCCAAATGGGAAACCCGAAATCCTTAATTTCTATTATGAAACCTTGCTTAAAGAAATTTTTGCAGATCATATCCAGTATCTGTGTGCTCTTAGTCATACAAACTACTCTGCTGGCTGCATATTCATCCAAGTGATGTCATTGGTATCAAAGCAAAAAATCAAGAGTTGGTAGTGGAATGTCTAAAGGAATTCACTGTACCCAAGTGCTACGAAGCCCCCACTTTGTTCGGGGTGGGTTGTAGTGGAAATTGGGTTATCATTATCTAAAGGGTGATCGCCTTCGGTGTTATTGCCCGGATAGAGTAAATATCAATATAAAGTGTGAAACTTATAGGTGGAATAGATAGAGATCTGAGCAGATATATAAAACAGAATGACACGAGCACCCGTACATGAAAGTAGCAATTTAATCAATTACATAAACAACTGTGATAATGCATTACATTAGGAAGATGCACTTCTTTTTTAAATAAATCATTCACCGAATTTCAAAACACAAATATACTTATATAAATAGCCAATCTGTTTTAAATGATAGAATTAGTTCATCATAGAATCAAGTGAACAATCGAAGTCATTGCCTTGTACAACTTCATAACCTGATTATTTCCGGTTCATTCCAACTTCACTGTGACTGTTCTTCTTGGTCCTTTTCGCTTTTCCTTTTATCTTCTCCAAACTCTCTATTGTCTTGCCTCTTTCGGCCCTCGAACATGGTGTGGGTAGATGGATACGTAAGTACCTAGATACGTAGATACTTGGATAGGTAGGTACATGGATACGTCCCATGGAGCTATTTCACCTTCCAAAAATAAACAGAGAAGCAACCTAAATCTTCTGTCAGATATCCTACTGGGAATAGATCAATACTCCCCTCTCGTTATGTCAGATATCGTTCTATCAGAATTCAAACAGATACCAAAGGCCATCTGTCAAGCTAAACATGGCAGACCATAAACAAACCTAGTTTCAAAAGATTAATGTACTTCCTAACGGCTGTTTCAACCTGACTCACATTATCACCCCACAACACCTAACAGTTTTGTTCTCGTCTCAATTACACAAATGAATGAATGAAATTCATTACATGGCTTAACTACGTTAATTCTAGCGAATACACACATTCAAGTCTTTAGCATACATGAAATCTCACTTCATGGTTTAATAACGTTAATTTCAGTCAATATGCACTCAAGTCTTTATCATACGTGAAATCATCTAAGGTCGGTGAATTCACATGGATTCTCGTAACTCATATCAACTAAGGTAAGGCATGAAATTCTTAGATACATATTTTCCTATAACAATCAAGATGACACATTCAAACAATTCGTCAAACTTATATAAAGAATATCATTGCACGGATTCATATAGATGAACTCAACACAGTTGTACTCATACCAAGAAAATTGATCTACGAATTTAAACAAATGAATGCATGTAAATATAAGCAAATAAATAAAACAAATCATTATATTGGTATCAACGGATTACATGAGACAGGCGCAAATTCCTTGTGTTTTCAAGCTTTGCTCACTTCAACTGCCAAAATTGTGTCCATCATTTTCCAGACATCCGGCCTCTTGAATAATTATTTTACGAGAGAATTTCTTCTAAATTCAACCTCAGAGTCTCCTACCTTTGTTTTCTCTTGCAGAAAAGCATAGACTGACTAAAAATTTTTGATGGGACATATTAAAACCAAGGAATTTTTGTGTGGAGACAACACCCCTTATTTAGTGTAACCAATCTGGATTAAATACATCTCCCACCTTTTATAACTAGGCGCCAAAATTGTAGTCAGCGTGACCTTGAGATTCCCAAATAACTGATTCTAGAAAATCTCAACTCTGACAATTCTGATACAAGATCGAAGTTAACCCAACCTTCCAGTCTGTCTGACTGTTAAATAAATGAATGCTTCATTAAGAATCACTTCTCTCACGTGACACGGCCATTAAAATTGTTGCAGTATGGCAAATTAGCACGCACCAGTCCCCATAAATCTGATTAATCGTTCACCTGTCCAAATTAATGTGTTCTTAATAGATCAACAGAAATTTGCACCCTTACACCAAGTCTGAGTCTTTTCTGTCGTTGCAGTTGGCATGTGCATGAATGAAGCAATGCACTTGTCAAAGGTGATGACGGAGCAGTTCGATTATTGGAGGATCTTTCAGTCCTCAGAACATGGATGATTGCAGGACCAGGCCTTGTTGAACACTTTGAGGCATCTTCTGAGTGTACTCTTTGTAACAAGACCAGGCCTTGTTGAACACTTTGAGGCATCTTCTGAGTGTACTCTTTGTAACAGGACTAGGCCTTGTTGAACACTTTGAGGCATCTTCTGAGTGTACTCTTTGTAACAGGACCAGGCCTTGTTGAACACTTTGAGGCATCTTCTGAGTGTAATCTTTGTAACAGGACCAGGCCTTGTTGAATACTTTGAGGCATCTTCTGAGTGTACTCTTTGTAACAGGACCAGGCCTTGTTGAACACTTTGAGGCATCTTCTGAGTGTAATCTTTGTAACAGGACCAGGCCTTGTTGAACACTTTGAGGCATCTTCTGAGTGTACTCTTTGTAACAGGACCAGTGTACTCTTTGTAACAGGACCAGATCTTGTTGAACACTTTGAGGCAGCTTCTGAGTGTGTGGGGATTGTTATGGTTTGGGGTGGGGTGCTCCCAGTGTTTTCTTTAAACTATTATAAAAGTCCCACCCAGGCTCTATTTGTTGGAAGTTAAATTTAGTGAAAGATACATGTAAAGCTCCGAGCCCCCAGTCAGCAGTTCCAATGGTTAGATGGTTAAATATACAAAAAAGGTTGAAATTCAATGAATAACAATTTAATAAGAAATCAATAATCAAATGACTCAAATTTCCAATTACACTCCTTCCACTCGACACTTTAATAAGCCTATTGCATCACTTGATTAGCAGTGTGAGATTGATTTCCACCTGTCCTTGTATTTCTACTCATCTGGTGTATCTTTTCTCTCTCCTATTTCTCCCAATTCCTTCTCCTCCTCCTCCTCGACTTTCTCCCAATTCCTTCTCCTCCTCAACTTTCTCTAGACTCCTCCACATCCTCCACTTTCTCTACCATGACTACTCGGCTACAGCCTCAATTCTGTCTCCAACTCTTGAAGACTTGGGACCCAGTGGAGCCCAAAGTTCTGTGTCCCCTAAAAACTTGATTTCAAAGCTTTGTCTTTCCTTTCAATCTACCTCTAAGTTTTGCTGCCAAATTACAAGTGGCTGTGTTCTCAGAGTAACCCAATTGAGCTGCAATCCCATTAGGTGAATACTAAATTTTCTCTTACGCGTCTGAAGTTTCATTTGGATCGGAATTGTTATCACACCCTCTATCTCAATTCCGATTGGATATCGCTGTGAACTGATCCAATCACACTTAGTGGACAAGGTCTCTCTCGCTGTCTGTCAATGTGGGGATGGATAAGAATACGCCCAGTTCACCATGTGGACTTCCTTTTGATCTTTGGACTAATCTTTAACACATAGGTGTAATAACTGCAAGCCTTTGTTTAGATGGTGAGATCTGTCGCCTTTGCCGATTCAAGATTCCGGTCTCCAGCAGGTCATGTAACCTAGCGTAAGAGTTTAACACTAGCCCACGGCAGTCTTTAGACATCAAACACATGGCCGCGGTAATATTCCCAAGACAGATAGATTATAGCTGATAAATGACTTCATAGCTGGGGCTTAGCAAACGTGACAGAGTGTAATCTTTGTAACAGGACCAGGCCTTGTTGAACACTTTGAGGCATCTTCTGAGTGTAATCTTTGTAACAGGACAGCTTTCCATCATCACAAAGAGACAAAAGCTTTCAGGTTGAATTTGTATATCTGCAAGATGCATGGTATGAGTAACCCTTTTCATGAAAATTCAAAAAATCTTATTGTCCTTGACAGAAAGGAAAGTGCAGAGCCAGAAGTCTTCGAGGCAGTTTGAAAACTTGTATCAACAGGGAAAGTTCAGTACCAAGGATTCCTGAATAAATTTCTTAGTAAGAGAGAAATCATCATTCTGTGATCCTGTAAAAAAAAGTATAAATTGCCACTATTCAGTCAGAGACCAAAATCTGAAGAATGTGCCAATGGGACCAAGCAGAGATGATTGCAATCTTCATAGTATGGCAGTCCAGACAACATGATTTAAATAGATTCTTTATGCATGAGAGTCAGAACAAACAACCCTGGCTTTCACAGACAGGTGGGATCAAAGTCACAACTAACTGAGAAACTTGAAAAGTATATATCCACCAGACAGTGAACTAAGTGCTGATAAATTCTGGATGGGGATGCATGCTATAACTGCAGTTCTGGAGCTGCTTGAGCATTTAATTAGCAATTATAACAATCAATCAATCAAATGTATTCAAGAACATAGTTCTTGACACTTGTAGAAGAAGACATCCAGAAAGCAGATTTGAAGACTGGAAGGGGAAACAAGACATTGTAAGTTCATCAGGTTACTTAATAATGTTTATAGTTTTTCTAATAGTAGACAGCAATGAAACAGATCTTTTGATATTCTTGCAACCTGCATCACATCTCAAATTGGAAATGTAAATACTATTAGTGTGACTGTCGAACATCAGACTTTTTGGAAATTGTAGGTTTGTCATGTATGTACCGAAAATGATGATTAAATTAAAGGGACATTGACTTGGTGTGCAGCACTCTACAACCTGGTACAGCAGTTCTGAAAGGTTACAGATGCCTGGCTTGGAATAATGTTTGTAACTTACCTACTAACAATGAAGGCTGTCACCCTGTAGTAATGAAGAAGCAATTGATGGTTGCAATGAACTTACCATCTATACTCGCTTATAGGTGAGTCCATCTGCAAACTGCACAGACCCAGATCTGCTGTCGCATAATGTGCAGGTAGATCTGGGACTTGGCAGATTGTTAAGGAGTAATCAGTATGACAAACAACATAACCTCTGATTTGCAGGCGCATTATGCTACGGCAGATCAGGATTGTTGTTGTTTACAGTTGGACTCTACTTATAATTGAGTATATATGGTAAGATACCAAGCATATTGTAGTGGATGGTTGCAGTGGACTTAGAGTGCAAGGGACAGCCTTCTTGCACAAATTTAATGCCGCATTCACCGACCTAGTATAAAAAAATCATAAAAAATAAAATACACAAATGAGGTCAAAAAGGTACATATTTTTGGATAGCTATATTAAAATAAAGAATAAGAATATTATCCACTTGACCAGAGAAGTCAATGGCAGTTCATAGCAAAAGATGTTTATGCATCCCAACCCCAAATTTATACCTGCATTTTTCATGGCCAAAGGTCATTTTTGACATCATGTCATACTTGCAGTGCAAACACAAGCCCTTTTCCTGGGTGATAATTCTGCAAAACATTGTGTACTGAACAGGCTAATGCAATTGAAAATAGTTGTCATCCAAGCCATTTTTGAGATATTCTACTTGCTGTGAACCCACATGTTTACTGCTATGGGAGTCTAGCTCTTATTCCTAGCCAACTATTGGTATTTCTCTATCTGCATACTGCAGAGTAACTACAGGAGGTGTTCATCTTTAATTAGTAAACAATAATAGCTGAAAAAGACACACCATAGCTTTAAGCTAAGAAATTTGACAGAGGCCAATTTATGAAACTATTCCCTGCCACCTTAAAATACAAAGCATGTAGTAATGGATGGTTGCAATGAATTTACAATGCAAAGTATGTTCCTATGGATGGTTGCAGTGAACTTACAATGCAAAGTATGTTCCTATGGATGGTTGCAATGAACTTACAATGCAAAGTATGTTCCTATGGATGGTTGCAATGAACTTACAATGCAAAGTATGTTCCTATGGATGGTTGCAGTGAAACGACATTCATTAATATTGTCAGATATTGTAACAGGACATGAAGCTGTAACTAACCTTGTTTTGAAAAAAGTTGTGATAGCATTTGGTATGGGGAGAGATGTTAAGTGGATATGCATCCATGACATCTGAAGCCTTGGGATCCATTCTTTTATGCATGAAGTGGTTGTGATACCATGTCTGCATTCAGCACTAAAGTCAGAAGTTTACTTTGAAGGCCTGGAATGTCATTGAAGATACTGCAAAAAAATCTTAATAAAAGCTAATCCAATGCCAAAGTCATTTGAGGGTACACACTTGTCTATTCAGGAAGAGTTTGCTGTTATAATGAATGACTAAACCAACACTACAAAGAAAGTAAAGAAGTGTCACAGAATTGTATGTATCTGTTTCTAATGTCAGAGCTATGTATGTGAATAGAAATGTACTCGGGCTATTTCACATGTGCATATACATAATGTATATCATTGTATTTGTACTTACTGTCTTGTGTGCCACATTGCTCAGTCATAGTGTTAGCTGGTTTCATTGGGAGTCATTGAACTCGGGGGGGGGGGGGAATTCGTGTAACACAGATGCTGCAGTCAATGGTGATGTTGGCATGCAGGATGGTATTGGTTTACTTGCAGTGAGGGACCAATTGGTCTGCAGTCAGTGGTGATGTTGGCACACAGGATGGTATCGGTTTACTTGCAGTGAGGGACCGATTGGTCTGCAGTTAATGGTGATGTTGGCATGCAGGATGGTATCAGTTTACTTGCAGTGAGGGACTGATTGGTCTGCAGTCAATGGTGATGTTGGTACGCAGGATAGTATTGGTTTACTTGCAGTGAGGGACTGATTGGTCTGCAGGATGGTATCGGTTTACTTGCAGTGAGGGACCATTTGGTCTGCAGGATGGCATCGGTTTACTTGCAGTGAGGGACCGATAACCGATTGGTCTGCAGGATGGTATTTTTTTACTTGCAGTGAGGGACCGATTGGTCTGCAGGCATTAAGAAGGCTGTTGAGGGTTCCTTTGGCAGTCTGAGAGGAGCTAGAGATGTGTTGTTGCTCTTTGACTGTTCAATAAGAGCTGTAGAAGCAGAAATTCATTGTCATCATTGACTAGATGCCATGAAATATATGTTGCATTTTTGAGTAAATATTATTCAGTATTGCTATATGAGTGAAAATCAGTTATACATACAGCATTCTTTGTTCACATTGTTGCATAAGTTCTATACATTGATTATCCGTGGTGATAGATCCATATATAGGTCAAGGCCAACCAAGGTCAGCTACTATGGTGTGTCATTGAGAAATGCACTTAGCTCCCAATTCCTTGGTGTGATATAGGCAAATATGTAATATGTTAAAAATGCAGTTAAGATTAACACTTCCAAAACCAAATATTTTAACGAAGGGTATGAGGGGAAGGAGGCAGATATTTACCATGAATATCTTTGTCTGATAATAATCCCACCCCATGGACAACTGCCTTCTTGCTCTTATTATGAGAAAAATAAAAAATTTTATGTTGATACTTCTTATCTATAATTTTAACATACTGGTAAGGGCTACACCGGGCTTGATCTGACTTTCCCCTTGGGATGGCCAACATAAGTATGTAAGAAAGCTTGCCATTAGCTTCCTGTGGGTCCATGGTTTTATCTGGGGTCTTCCTGGGTTCATCCTCAACCAAAATGACTAGCTGCCATGTATAGCCTATCGTTGGTTGAAAAATGGCATTAAACAGCACAAAACCAAACCCAAAAAAATCGAAGTCAGTCACCTACTCAGTTGAGTCAGGTAGAGAGATTTTTTATTGGTTGAATGACTGATGATTTCATACATGGTTTTGCATAACTTTTAAAAGTGCTTGAACTTTGATAGTTACATGTTCCTTAAAAATTGCTTGAGTTTGAGATCTTAAAAAGTACTGGAAATGAGCTTTTCAAAACATTCAGAAGTTCTTGAAAAAAAGCGCTTAAATTTAGAAACAAAAGCAGTTCAGTCGAAAAATTACTTGGCTAATATCAATATAAAAAGAAATTTAGATCCATTAAAAGAGTCTTGTACAGTACTCAATCTTCCTAGATTTCTTTCTTTGTTGGGTCAAAGTTAATCTTTTGTTGGAACAATATAGCCACTTTTATGTTGAGGTGATGTAAAACACTGCTATAAACATACAGTACTCACATTTATTTTTGGAACCTCCCACACTGCGGTGAGGGACTTAATCCCTTCCACTTTTTCTCCACGATGGAGCATTAAAGTACTTGCATATCACCACCGTGCCAGTCAATGAAGATCACCTGTGGAAAGACTGAGACATCATGAGTGATCTACAATCTAATACCGTTACATCAATCATTGATCTTTATTTCGATCATTTTTATGGACAATATAAATTAATTTAAAAAATCTTGTATACTTTGAACATTTAGAAAACTTATACACTGACTTGATGAGATGCACACCTTGCTGAGTTCTCTTGAACAGTGTAAATTTATCCTACTGTTTGAACATGAAAAGTACATATCCATGTTGGGCTGATTAGGCTGAATAAAGAAGTATGTGTGGTTCTAGTTACCCAACTATCTCTATTTTTAACTGCTCACCCTACATTCAGTTTTTGAAAAAGAAAGAACAAAACTTTGCAAAAATGATCCTAAAAAGTGATGTAACAATGATCTAGGTTAAATTCAAGATGCAAAAGGTACATTTCTTGTTTATGCTTCATTTAAATCTGTCAGGACCACAGAAAGAAAGTTTGTACTAACCTATCTTCCCTAAATTTGTTTTCAATGTAACCAGAACCACACATATTTTTTTATTTGGTCTTATATAATCTGCAAACTTCCAGTTGGGTTGCTTATGTGCTTACTAGTACATAGCCTTGTTTGGGATGGTAACCACCTCACAGTGTTTAAAGGAATGGATGCTGTGTTGATTGGGCTGTTAGCATCTTCACTTTCCAAGGTTCCATTATATTAACCTATCTACAAATTGGCAGATTGATCAGATATTTCAGTGCTTTGTCCAAGCGACGTCTGTTGGATTTCATGAGTTGCCTCCCTTACAGTATAATGCCAGCTAACCAATCGTGTGTAACAGCGGTGTTGTACATCAGCCGAAAATGGTGGAGGCAACTTACTTCAAAAGGATACTTTGTAAGTTTAACTTCAAAGCATGACTATGTACCAGAGAGAAGATATTACGGGTGTATTTGAGGGAAAGGATGTATTTGTGTATAGACAGATCAGCAGTAGAAAATCACTTATTTTTGAGATAGTACAGGTGTATTTGAGGGAAAGGATATTTTTGTGTAAAGACAGATCAGCAGTAGAAAATTGCTTATTTTTGAGTCTATTCCAGTTGTATGCTCCCCTTGTCTCAATCATGTAGGAACAGTGTTCAGATTTGAACAACTTGATTTTGATTGGATGCAGTGGTTTTGCTGTCACATCAAGTGAAATTCACAGACCCAAATTGCTGAAATATCTGATCGATCAGTCAAGATGTAGATAGGTTAACATATCAGAACCTTGGTTAGTGAAGATGGGCTTTTATGAGTCATACAACTAAGCTGTGTTGTTTGTGTTTTTGTGTTTTGGATTTTTAACATAGCTTTAACAATTTTTCAGTTATATCATTATGCTGTCTGCAGTGTGACAGTTTATAGTGATGTCTAGCACTGGGGCATCATGCCACAGACATGTAGCATGATATCCCACCCAGTCACATTACCCTGACACCAGACCGACCAGTCTTCACACTAACCTCTTAATGCTGAGCACCAAGCAAAGCAGCTGTTAGTACCATTTTTAGAAGTCTTTGGTATGACTTGGCCGGGGTTTGAACCCGCGACCTCCCACATCTGAGGCAGATGCACTAACCACCAGTCCACAGGAGAGTAGCTGACTAGTCTGTGTTAACTGGGTTGTTAAGTTTGATAAAAATGGATGCTGTGTTGCTAGGTTATTAAGGGTGACAAAACTGGATGTTGTGTTGACTGGGCTGTAAGAGTGATTGGTATGACTATGTTCTTAAACAAAGTAACAGAAAAGAGCAAAAACCAAGTTGTTTTGTAAAATTCAACAAATAATTTATTTCCCTGAATACGAAGTGAAAATATGTAAAATAAACCCAAAAACTTATGGTATTGCGAATCAAATCCCAAATGATCCTAGATTTTCTAAATCAAGTCCCAATGATTAAAGTTCTGAATAAATGTTAGTGCTATTCCAAAGTAAATCCTATGCAGGAAGTGTTGATGTGCCAGTGATGACCTGTGTTGTAGTGATGTGCCAGCAGTCTTTTGTTGAATCACAATAATAATATCCAAGAATATATCCTTATTTTTGCAATAAATCCAAGTCTCTATTTCCAAGAATATTATTTAGTTGAGCACTTTGTATTTCCAGAGAATAACTTGAATTAAATAAATAAATTCCACCCCATATGAAATACTGGACTGAACAAAAGCACAACTGATTCAGCTCAGATCTAACAGGATGAATGAACAATTTCTAGATAAGCAAAATTATATAGTCCTCTACTTGACCTCAGGTTACGGTTAGCATTTTCTAAAAAAAGCTATTACCTAATGGAAATTTTCATTCTGGAAGGTTCCAGATGTTTACAAGATAAAATACAAGATAAAATCTTAGTTATAATTAGAAGGTCTGTTTCTAAAATTATGATATAAAGTGTGGTAATCAGCAAGTAAACACCCCACATTTCAAGGGGAATTTCCAATGTTTTGGACTCAGTTTGAGATAAACATGTTGTTTACAAAACCAAAATCAGTGAATCGGATCAGGAAGAAAATGAACTTGATTTTGAGCACGGTCAAGTCCAAAATACAATTATCCATAGCATATAAGGAATTAAAAAGAAAACCTAACAAACAATGCGAATTAAATATACACAGCAGTGATAACAATGGATGTAGTGTTGACTGGGCTGTTAAGGGTGATAAAAACAAAATAAAGTTAAGTATTTTGTGACGGGAAGCATATTTTCCAAGTGAATAACAAATAGATATGTATTGTGTGTGTCTGTAAAAAAAAATTGATGTTTGATCAGTTAATGAAGGTTCTCTGAAGTTCCATGCCTCCGAGCCACCACCACCCCATCTACTACTGTGTTTTCCTCAAGGTCTAGTAAAAAAAAAAATACTTCAGAGTTCCTGTCTAAGAATCAAATACTTAATTCTGAAATTTTTGGCTCATGCCCAGATCAACATTTTTTCCAAGTTTAGATAGAGTTAATTAGTATGCTTGAAAATTACATTTTGTCATTGAAAAGTCTTTGAATTTCTTGATGTCTCTATATGCAGCCTGTTTACAGTAAAATTATGGACACTGTGTACCTGGGACAGTCCTCAATTTACCATTCTGAACTCTAAACTGCTTGCTTCACAATTTATATACACCATCTATACTTGCTTATAAGTTAGGTCCAGCTGCAAACTGCACAGACCCAGATCTGCCATTACATAATGTACCAATAGATTGGGGCCTATTCAGTTTTGTTAGTTGTAATTGGTAGAACAAACAATATAGACTCTGATCTGTCTGCACATCATGCAACAATAGATCAGGTTGTTTTCAGTTGAAGTGAGCATGGTAAAGTCTCCTGTCTGCAAGAGAGGACATTTATGTATTCATCAGGTGCATTTAAGCTAATATTTGTACTGCCAGTGAAAAAAAATGGAGTAAATGATGCCAAGTTGATGCACAAAATGCACATGTAGTGTGTTACCGTATCCCTGGTATTAAACCCCAGGCTAGGAACAATGCTGCTTATTGTACAATGGATAGATAGCAAAGTTTAGGATGGCAGGGAGGGGCCAGGAGGCGATGAGCAGAGACAGGCTTTCTCGCTGAAGATTTGTATTTCATAATGGACATTGACAGTGTTGGAAGCTATGTTCCTTATATTCTTTTATTTTGATAGTTCTGCATGGCTTGTTTCCATTGCTAATCATAGTTTTCAGATTTAATGGAAATAAGAGAAAACAGGTACATAATGTACTGAAAGAAAATAAAATCAGCAAACAGATTACCGATAGGTACACAGTTATACAAGTTCCTATCCCGAGGATAATATTAGGAAAAAAAATTGCATGGGACAAACCAGTCAAGTCTGTAATGGATGATCATATTTATTTTGATTATTATTGACATGTTCAAATAAACTTCATCAAGCATCTAACTCAGATGAAGCTAAAAATTCTGACATCTGATTGGTCAACATAAAATCACTAACCAATCAGACATTATAATTTTTTAATTGGAAATATTCTGTGATCTTGGGGGTCAGGATACTTTGTTAGTTTTAATATTGATATATTTGGAGATATATTTATTTGTGGAGTATCTACATTAACATGCAGAGTGTACCCCAAGATACTTTTGGGAGAGCAATATTGAAGTTTAAATAATATTTGTATGTTCCAAAGAAAGGGTCCAAGTTTTCAAAACACAGTTTACTCTGTATACTTGCTTATGAGTCCAACTGCAAACTGCACCGACCCAAATCTAACATCGCATAATGCACCGGTAGATCTGGTTCAGTGTAGTTTGTTAAGAATAATTAGTAGAACAAACAAGATTAACCCAAATATGCAGGTGCATTATGCTATGGCAGATCAGGATTTTTGTTGTTTGCAGTTTGACTTGACTTATAAGTGAGTAAAGATGGTTCACTACAAGTTTCATAAATATTACAGCTGAAGAATCACACTTGAGATGTAATTAAGGAAGTATCTTTTTTTGAGTCTATAACAGGGAATACCTGTGGTGTAAAATGTTTATTAAGAATATAGAATTAGCTGAGATGAAATATTTTTTTTTTTTTGTCGGTACTGTAGATGAAATGTTAGTCAGAAATAAAAAGGTTATCTTGTGTTTCATCTTAGTCTTGTTTCATCAGGAAGGGAGATAAGGAAATATTTATGCTTTTAACTAAGTGTAGGTTTTCCCTTTGTTTTATAATCTAGTAATTGTACCGGGAGCAATGTATTTTCCTGCTGTAAATTACCCACAATGTCACTATCAATTTGAATCTTTTGGAAATAATTTCCTCAGAGGTTTTTTGTGTATTTAATGTTTGCTAGCCAACAACATGGTCAGGATTTTATTACATCTTTTTTGTTTTGTTTTTCATGCTCCTTGTAATTATATTTAGATCTTGGAACATCTTGAAGAAATTGTATGCATTCTTGTTTTTGTCTTGTCATCAATCTAAAGTTTTAATTACATCCCTGAATACTGGTTGTATATTGAATGGTGTTAACATTTTGACACTTCATTTAGGTTGATTGCTGCCAAGTTGATGAAAACAGAGATAGATTAGGTTGGCCATAGGTACCAAGATAAATCTTCCAGAATATGTTTATCTGATTAGTCTGGTACACTTAAAAATTGGGAGGTTATCAACAGAGCTGGCCACCAGTTGTAGAACCAGCCAAATGGAGAGTACTGTATATGTTTGCTTAAAAGTCAGGTCCAACTGTTACTGCATAGACACATATCATGCATTGTCTTACCTGGGTCTGTATAGTTGGTTATGAGTAATCAGTAGAACAGACAGCATAGACCCTGATCTGCAAGTGCATTAAGTGAGGGCACATCAGGATCTATGTTGCATATCACTACCATCTTATAATACTTACACTTATTTGCTAGTTATTTGTTTGGTATGTTTATGATTTGTCAAGAAATCTCAGTAATAAATCATCGGTAGTTTTTAAAGAAATACATACTCGGACCATGCTCAGATTAAAGAAGTAAACAGGAGTTGCAGAAGATTTGTTTTGCAAATTGCCTTCCATCTCTGATTGCCCTGGTTAATGGCAGTATGTAAGAAATACCATCACTACCTAAAAGATGTTGATTACATTTCCTTTTCTCCAAAGTAAGATAAATGTAACTTCTTTAAAATTCATCCAAGGAAGACTGTGCAGTAATTTGACGTTAAGATAGAAAAGTTGGGGAGAAAAATTAATTATGTGTGTTTTTATGTTTGGATTGTAAGGCTGACTTGATTACACTATGCCTGTCTCATACCTATCCCTTCTAAAATAAACATTTATCCAGAAACAAAATGCGAACCTTCCAGAAACAATCCAAGAATAACATCCAGGATGACAGTTTGTATGTCAATGGATCATACTATGTTCTAGATTTGTCAGTCCTATTTACATGTATGTTCTTTGTAAGGTGAAGCATGCAATGTTATTTCTCATGTCCAGCTATTAAGAATCAGGTTTGATAGTGATAGCTTGAGTTTTGCTTTAAACACTGTAACCTCACTAAACTCTTCAGAGGGGGTGGGGTGGATTCTGCATATAGGAGGCAAACAACTTGATTGATTTGGGGTCAAAAGGTCAAAAGTCTAAGTCACTGTGACCAAGCAGAACAGTATCAGTTTGGGGATCAAAAGGTCAAAGATCAGGGTAACTGGCTGACCATAGCAAAATGGTACAATAACAGGACTTTGTTTCACATAACCTTTACAAACTTCTGCAGTTCTGTTGATCTGTAGAAGTCAAAGAAGCATATTGATTTGGGGGTTCAGGGGTCAGAGGTCAGTATATAACTGACTACATTATGCTAACCATAACAAATTAGTTATTGTTTGTCTTAGTCAAATGATCATATTCTGTAGAATTTCACCATCATGTATATTAGTATTCTGTAGCATATTAATTAATAAACTCCCTAATATCCACTTTATTATACAACTGAAAACTTATAAACTCCCTAGTATCCACTTTATTATACAACTGAAAACTTATAAACTTCCTAGTATCCACTTTATTATACAACTGAAAACTTATAAACTCCCTAGTATCCACTTTATTATACAACTGAAAACTTCTAAACTCCCTAATATCTACATTATACAACTGAAAACTTCAGTTAGTGTCTTCACTGTACTAAACTGTTTGCTATTAGCTATTTTATTATTATTTCAACCGCTCTGGTGGCCTAAGTGGTTAGAGCATCCATCTTGAATGCGGGAGGTCGCATTTTCGAACCCTGGCCAAGTCATACCAAAGACTTTTACAAATGGTACTTACAGTTGCCTTACAAGGTGCTCATCATTAAGAGGTTAGTGTTAGCAATGGTCAACCTGGTGTCTGGATAATGTGACTGGGTGTACATGATGCTACATGTCTGTGGCATTTTGCCCCAGTGCTAGACATCATATAAACTGCCACACTGCAGACATCGTAGTGACATGACTGAAAAGAAATAAAGTTTCATTAAAAATACACACACACACACACACACACACACACACACACACACACACACACACACACACACACACACACACACACACACACACACACACACACACACACACACACGATCTCGATCTCGATCTCGAGCTACCTACCTACCTTTCGGGCCTCCCTTTATGCCTGTATTAGTATTATTTCAACTTTATGAATTATTTTAAAAGTTTCAGTGTTGAAAAAAAAAATATAGAACAGGATATGAAATGCTGTGGCCCATTTGGCCACCAGACCTAAAATATGGTAGCCCATAACATAACATTCTAATAACCTCAAGACTCAAAGTGAAAGATTTTTTGGACTGTTGGAATCTTCAGCTTCCTTACAGCAATATATAAAGCATTCCCATTTAATATGTATATAACTTATCACAATACAGTTGTATAGCAAGAAGAGCAAACATCAGGTACTCGTGTACCTTTGTTTTTCTTTTGTTTGTTCTTTTGTTTTTTATTTTTCTCTATAATCTTTTCTATAATAGACAGAAGTACGTTGAGATATATCCTGTAAAAATTTACAAACCGTTTTCCTTTTACATGACCTTTCTGTTGCTAGCTATAGGGGTAAAATAAATGGCCCATTCACAGGGTGCTAATTTGAACACTTGTTTAACACTGACAGTAAAATCTTTAGCCTTTCACTGTAGATAAGGTTGATAAAAGTTGGGGGGGAGGTGCTCAAATTTGTAAGTAAATAAACTTCATTAGGGGTTTAGACATAAGTTAAGGCTGACAGATTTATAAAGAAACAGAATTATTTGTGAAATCAGAGGTTGATTGAGAGAGGTCAGCAGCTTCTAAAGAAGGCATGCAGGAGCCTGTTGATTTGTAATGGGGTTCTCACAGCTTATTTTATTGAAACTAGGGAGTGATTTTTGTTTTGTAATGGAGCACACTGAATTGCAACTAGTTTAGAACCTGACTGAGGGGAACTGGTAATAACTTCAGAACAAAAGAAACATGAACCAAATATGTACCTATGATTTAAAAAAGTGTATACTCTATATAGTGTTCCCTTACTTTAAAGTCCTTAGTATAACATGGCCCCTCATAAAAATAGTCCTTAGTATAACATGGCCCCTCTCAAAAATAGTCCTTAGCATAACATGGCCCCTCATAAAAAATAGTCCTTAGTATAACATGGCCTCTCTTAAAATAGTTCTTAGTATAACATGGCCCCTCATAAAAAGTCCTTAGTATAACATGGCCTCTCATAAAATAGTCCTTAGTATAACATGGCCCCTCATAAAAACAGTCCTTAGTATAACATGGTCCCTCATAAAAAATAGTCCTTAGTATAACATGGTCCCTCATAAAAATAGTCCTTAGTATAGCATGACCCCGCTTAAAAATAGTCCTTAGTATAACATGGCCCCTCATAAAACATAGTCCTCAGTATGACATAGCCCCTCATAAAATAGTCCTTAGTATAACATGTCCCCTCATAAAAATAGTCCTTAGTATAGCATCGCCCCTCATAAAAATAGTCCTTAGTATGACATAGCCCCTCTTAACAATAGTTCTTAGTATAACATGGCCCCTCATAAAAATAGTCCTTAGTATGACATAGCCCCTCATAAAAATAGTCCTTAGTATAACATGGCCCCTCATAAAAATAGTCCTTAGTATGACATAGCCCCTCTTAAAAATAGTTCTTAGTATAACATGGCCCCTCATAAAAATAGTCCTTAGTATGACATAGCCCCTCACAACATAGTCATAAGTATAACATTGCACCTCATCATAATAGTCCTTAGTATAACTTAGCCCTTCATAAAAAAAAAATCCTTAGTATAACATGGCCTCTTATAAAATAGTCCTTAGTGTAATGGCTTCTCATAAAAATTGAGACTCCTATGGATACAGTCAGGGAGCACTGTATGCAAATATTCACCATTCTTCAAATTGAATGACAGGTTATGAAAGAGGAGACAGTTTTCCTGATTGGGATCCAAGGTTCATGCTTTTGATATCCAACAAGACCGGCCCAAATGGGATCCAAGGTTCATGCTTTTGATACCCAACAAGACCGGTCCAAATGGGCTACTTCATTGTGTCCTTAAAAAAAGTCACTTAGCTCCCATTTTTTGGCATGGTGTAACCAATAATGTGTTCAAAGTACCATTAAAACCAACAAAAACAATGCAAAAGACCCCTCATCAAAATTATTGTCCTTATGTTTTTGCTGAGATTCATTTATGCACTTAATATAATCATATTTCATTCCTGACCCAGTAGCATTGGGATTTGGGGCTGTATTTTACATTATGATCCAGTAAAATTGGGATTTGGGGATATATTTTAATTGGGATCCAGTAAAATTGGGATTTGGGGATATATTTTACATTGGGACTCAGTAGCATTCAGATTTGAGGCTATGTATATTTTTTGGGTTTCTGAGAGATTTTTATTTGTTTCTATGAATGGAAAGACAGTTATTGTGCTTCAGCTGTGATGGCTTTGGCAACATTGTTAACAATATTAAGATGCCATGTTAAATTTTTTAGAAGTTACATATTTTTGCATTACTTGCTGTGTTCAGCTGCTGCTTTGGCAGAATCAGAACATTATATAGGTGGAATATTTAATATTTAATGCAGATATATCACTAAAAATGCAAATTTTTTTTTAATGCATTCAAATTTCAAATTGCTCGAATCAATATAGGCATTACAGTTTTTCAGCATATTGGCCCCGTTATAAGCAGTCCTTGTATTGTGTTGTGTTTGATCAATATAAACTATGCTTTTGTTGCACATTCCATGTGTTCCATGCATGTTTGAAATGATAGTATTTGATTCCTAGGGGAACACTCATTCAAATAGTCATTTAATTACATACACCCTGAATTAGTCTTTGGCACTAAACCATTTGACACATAAAAAGGCATGATAACTTGTTGATGATTAAGAATCAGTCTGGTAGTATAAGTTAGTCTTTTGCAGTGTTCACACAGTATCTCTTTGAATTTCACAAAACGCAGTTATTTCCAAAATGAATTAGTAAAATACCCAATTAACTAATTATTGGCAAGAGCTCAGCTGAGTTGTAGTCTATATCTGAAGTTTGTATCCAGAAATTCCTATTCCATCTGGATAAATAGGATCCTAATGTTTACAGACGAGACACTGCTTTCTACAGAACACATGTTTTGATAATTGTATGATTGACTATTGCTAGTATCATATTTTGATATATCCAATATCTGGTATGTTGATGATACATTTTCTAAACACTTTTTCAGGACTATGTAAGATGTGGAATTGCAAGTTGTGCCAGTCAAGATATCATTCTAACAGGTATGGTAATTACTAGTAAGACTTCACTCACATTTACTAACAAGTCTAACTGCTTGTGTGGAGTGCTTTATTTCCAGGTGGAATCTGTCATATGGAAATTCCCATAATGTACGTCACATTGAGTGATGACACTTGATGACCCTTGATGAGGTCATCTTTTTATTATACCATTTAATTCAAATATTTTGAGCAGTTTTAAGAGTTAAAAGGTGAATTATACCAACTTGAAAATTAAAGTTTACAAGATGGACTTTATTGTAAACCATACTACAGATCCACTCTGTAATAAGAAGGAAACTAATCAAAGTAAATGGCTTTGAATCGTGGTGATGATCACCCATTTTGTATTTGACTGCTACTGTGTCACCATTATTGCGGTTACCTCCATACATCAAATACCTGTTGAATAAACTACCTGTTCATAAAGGTAATATTTATGGGTCCCATTCATTATATTTATGATATATTGTTACCTGCATACTAAGGATACCTAAGCATTAAGGACAAATACTTACCATTTCTTTAGTGACTGTTATAGCCAGGTTTCTTTGTATTTTTGAATTAGAAAAGAAAAAGATAATCAGCCATATCTACTGGTATGGGATATAGAGATGCCACCCACATGGTCATAATAGACCTTTTCATGGGCAATTTTAGGATGGACTGTCGTGTTATCTCATTATAAATACTTGAAGATTAATATATGCAGAAATCCTTATGTTAATATCAGCTTTTGATTAGACTCCATAGATTACTAAATGCATGCACTATGCAACCACTAAAACTGGGTGGGTGTGTCATTGAATAATGATATTCTAGATGATGCTGTCTGAGGTTATGGGGTCTTTTCCATGGGCAGAAACTTGGCGAAACCTTTCTTCTATCCACAAATTTTGTCCCAATAGTGGGATTCTCTATTCCTTATATATACACACACACACACACACACACACACACACACACACACACACACACACACACACACACACACACACACACACACACACACACACACACACACACACACACACACACACACACACACACACACAGAGTCAAACCTGTCCTAACAGTCACCTGGCCGCAAACATCCATTCTGATCTCCCCCTGGCAAATTTCCTATATAAATGTCATGTAATCGGTAGTCATCTTTCTTCTGTGGCTAGCGGCCATGTTTCTTAACCAAGCATTGTTTTCACCCTGCTTTCCAAGGTCACTAGCAGCTTATCAGCAGTGACTGCTCCATGTATGCAGATAAAATTTCATTTGTTTGATGAGTAAGGCATGGTACATATAAAGGTATATTACCTGAATCAATATTTCAGTGCATCATATTTTGATTGTACTTTGTAATCCAGTGAAACTCAAAGGTGTCAACATGTTGGCTTTGAAAGTAAGGTGGTTTTTATCCTTATAGATTGTACACTGCACTAGTAATATCTCTCTGGTTTAGTAATCCATGTTTCCTGTAACCCTTCCCACCCCATTTTTGATATTTGGACATTTATGTTGGGGTGTAGGGTCTGAGTCAATTGCCTATTGAAAAGTTGGAATATGCCAATGTCTTGTGGTGGTGGCATATGGTAGCCACTTACCAGCAGGCCTAACAAATTTAAACGATGTTACATTAAACCATATCTGCATGAAAGTAAAAGGAAAATGATTTATTTTTTTTGAGAAATTTCGAGTGTTATAATCATTATGTCTTAATTGCTGACTGATAAGACAAAACTACAACATTGATGAAATTGACCTGGCATTCGCCATTTGCATTGATAGTTACATGACTGCACAAATCTCGTAAAATACATGTCCATGAAATTAGTGGTCAAGTAGTCACATAATATCAACAATAAACCCCTTTCCAATGTTGTAAAAAATTTGACAATATTAAACGAAAGTCACATGCTGTTTGTAAAGCAACAAAAAAGGACGCATAATTCTCAAAATATTTATTCTGAGAACAATGACCAGAAGCCTGTTGCAGTCTCAACAGCTTGGAGAAAATTCAGATTCATTCAAGAACAGATCAAATGTCAGCATGGTTTTGTTGCATCAGGTGGCCACTGCATTTACATGTACTCTCTGCATGATGAATCTGGCTTTGTGGCAGCAAATACCAACTTTCTTTTAGGCAGCTGACTTTGACCCTACACCCCAATATTAATGTCCAGATATAGAAAAATGGGATGAGAAGGGTCAGATAAAATATTTCAGTGCTTCTGGTCTGTGAATTTCATTGGATGTTGTCACAGGCCAACTGCATCAAACCAAAATCAAGTTATTCATTTTTGAACACTTTCTACATGATTGAGACAGGGGGAGCACACAACTGGAATGAACTCAGAAATAAGCAATTTTCCATTGTGGGTCATTATTTACACAGATAGATCCTTTCCTGCAAATACACCTGCAATGTCTTCTATCTGGTACATAGTCATACTTTCCAGGTTAAACTTACAAGATATCCTTTTGAAGTCAGTTGCCTCCACCATTTTTGACTGATATAAAATGCACTGCTGTTATATGCTATTGGTTAAGCAGCAGGGAGGGTGAACCCACTCTAATTGATCTACCCTGGAATTCCAAAAATAAGGCTTCCTGTGAAAAATTACGAAATATACAAGATTATGCAAATAAATGCCAACCAACCCCTCTAGCATTTCAATAATTTTCCTAATTTTACTAGCAAATCTTTATTGCTGACATTTGGAATTTATTTTCCAATCTTTCTGATATTACTCCTATTTTCTTATTTGCAACACTGGTAAAAATCTCGAGAATTAATCACCCTCCCTGCTGCTCTTTTAACAAAGCACTGAAATATCTGATCGATCTACCAAGGCATAGATAGGTTAACATATTGGAACCTTGGCTAGCGAAGATGGGCACAGCTTAATCCATCAACTGTTTGATGTGTGAGCACACTATTCGCATGCGTAATTATAGCAACTGCCCTAGCAAAAAAGTAAGTTGCATGTTTCACATTTACAGGTAATCTGTCAATTAGTAATTTTATTTAGCAGCCGTTTCTACTAATAATGAGATAAAAGTGTTTGTGTGTGAGGGAGAGATGTATAAATGAATGCATGCACACAGTTGTGGTTTTCTTATATTCGCTAAATAGCTAAACTTAATACATGTATCTTGGTAACATACTACTATTGCAAATAATAATATATGTGAAATAATAATAATGATAATGCTATTCTGTTCATAGTACATAAATTTGTCATGAACCAACCTTGAGAGTTGAACCTTCCTTCACTGGCCACCTGTCTACAAAGGACACTTTTGTCTTTACCAAATTTTGTGCATGCTATAGACAGGTAGACTGGCCCTGATATATACATATATATTGTTACATATCGGCTCGTTTAAAGTAACAGAAAGAAAAGAGTGACTACAACAAGCTTTGTAAATTTTAACAAATATAATTTATTTCCCTAGAAAACACGGTGAAAAGGTAAAAATATGAAACAAGACTTACGATTTATGAAGTAGATTCTAAAATGTGTCCTAAAATTGTGAAAACATAAGTCCTGTGAATAAACAGTTCTAAATTGAAGTCTGAATCTCAATTCCATTCCAAGATGGCGGATGATGACGTCAGGCGAAGGCTAACACAAATGTCCAGAATTTTCGCTGTTAATCACAATTTGTATTGTCCTGTTCCAATTTAGAAGAAATTTCAGCAAATGTCTTTATCCAAAGCCAGTTGTGTAGTTCTCCAGGGAAAATAAATATTATTTAGAAGGTAGATGAAATACAGGTATCACCAACAACAAAACACATGTTATTCTTCATACGTACGAACGAACAACTCTTTCCAGCACAGGAATACCTTCTTCTTCTTAAGGTATTAGAAACTCTATAAGATGTTATGATGTGACTCTCTAAGATGTTAAAATATGACTCTAGGCTAGTTCGCAGGTACCTGAGTATTTTAAAGCAAACTCATACGTCATTTCATGTACACGCATGAAGAAATCGTGGAGATTTCGAAATATCACCAATGTAGTACAGAATGTTAACAAGTATTATTAGTAATGACCGTGGTCACAACCAATCATTTACATAGCTATTTCTGACTGTTTACTTAATATGACAAAACCGTCATGCAAAAATCGTGCTTACGCGAGTCACATCTACGTTCTAAATAAACACGATGTTTCTAAAAAAATATCAGACCCTGCGAACACAATCATAACCGTAACAATAATTATATTTATTGATATAAAAATGAAATAAAAAGAAATAGAAAGAATTCAGATTTTAACACACATGTAATTTAACTACAGGGTCGTAACACTTTCCCCCATAAAGAAAAAAGAAAGATTTATATAATAAAGCTTTTTTTTTTACCAGATGTAAACTATACATGAGGTAAAAAAAATTACATAAGAACAACTCTTATGAATTATACAAAGGTGTATATGAAAATGATATTTCTATGCACGGGAAAGTGCATCTGCAATTAAATTGTCTTTTCCTTTAATGTGCCTGATGTCAAGATTGTACTCTTGCAAAAATAAACTCCATCTCAATAGTCTTTGGTTTTTATTTTTCATTCTGTTGATGAAAGTAAGGGGGTTGTGATCACTAAACACAACAACCGGAGAAGGAGTTGAGCTGATATAAACTTCAAAATGCTGTAATGCTAGCATTAAAGCCAAGCATTCCTTCTCGATTGTTGAGTAGTTTCTTTGGTGTTTATTTAATTTCTTAGAGAAATAATACACTGGGTGTTCTACACCAAGTTTGTCATCTTGAATCAAAACTGCTCCAACCCCAACATCACTTGCATCCACAGATAGTTTGAATGGCTGACTGAAATCTGGAGCTGTTAAAACTGGTGCACTTTTAAGTATGGCCTTTAATCTATCGAAAGCCTCTTGACATTTTTCAGTCCAAAGAAACTTGTTTTTCTTTCTCAACAAGTTTGTCAGAGGTTCAACAATATCAGAAAAATTAGAACAAAATTTGCGATAGTACCCAGCCATACCCAAAAATCGCATCAGCTGTTTTTTACTGACAGGCACAGGAAATTCAGAAATAGCTTTGACCTTAGCATCTATAGGTTTAACCTGACCATGTCCCACAATATGTCCTAGAAAAGTAACACAAGCACGGCAGAACTCACTTTTAGATAAATTAATACTCAAATTTGCGTTCGTGAGTCTATCAAAGAACTTCCGAATTGTGGCTAGATGTTCTTTCCAGGTGTTGTTGCAGATGATGGCATCATCAATATAGGCATCACAATTGTCTAGACCAGAAGTAATCATATTCATAAGGCGTTGAAAAGTACTTGGAGAACCCTTCATCCCAAATGGCATTACTTTATACTGGTAGAGTCCATCTGGAATCACAAATGCCAAAATTTCTTTTGCTCTTTCCTTTAGTGGAATTTGCCAAAAACCCTTCAGAAGGTCGAATTTAATAACGTATTTGGCATTTCCAATTTTGTTGATACAATCGTCGATTCTTGGCAATGGAAATGAGTCTGTTTTTGTCACCCTGTTCACCTTCCTCTAATCCGTAAACATTCAGAAAGTTTTATCCGGTTTCGGAACAAGAATGCACGGTGAACTCCAATCACTCTTACTGGGCTCTATAAAATCATTTTCCAGTAAATACTGAATCTCCTTTTTTAAGTACTCCTGTTTGAAAGGATTCATCCTGTATGGGTGTTGTTTCATGGGTTTTGAATCTACTGTTTCAATGTCATGATAAATTTTGTTTGTCCTTGTAGGTATGTCTGGAAACAAGTGTTCATATTCAGACAATAATTGTTTAAGTTCACTTTTTTCTTGATTTTGTAAATGAGAAAGTTTCTGGTCTAGATTTTCCATAACTCCGAATTCCGAAGACTGGTTGTTCCAAGATCAGTAGAATCCAACTGAATTCCTTCATTCAGATCCTCAGCTGGTGGGACAGGTACAATTAAATTAATTGCATGATTTACCTGGCTATTTCTTTCAACATACTCCTTTAACATATTGATGTGGCACAGTTGTTTTGGTTTTCGCCTATCAGGAGTATTTATAATGTAATTTAAATCTCTTATTTTCTTTTCAACCATGTATGGACCATAATATTTTGCCTGTAGAGGATTTTGTGGAATGGGCAAGAGAGCCAGGACTCTATCACCAGATTGAAAACTCCTATCTCTTGAGTTTTTATCATATCTTAATTTCATCTTTGATTGAGTAGAGTGCAAATTTGCTCTTGTGACCTCACAAGCCTTTGACAATTTATACTTGAAATCAAAGACATAATCAAGAAGATTAAGTTGAAGAGTTCTTATTTGAAGAGATTCCTGAACGGACTCTCTAACTCTGCCTTCATCCCAGTCTTTACCTGTGTCAAAACAATAAACTTCATCATGTTTTTCAGAGTTTGATGAAATCGCTCCAAAGCCCCTTGGCTCTCAGGCAGATGATTGAACTGTTGAATGCCCAATTCATGCATGGCTTGCTGGAAAATTTGAAATTTGACCCTTGATGATTGGACAATTTCCTATTATAAAGAACTTTTCTATTACTATATTTTGGTTTTAATATTTCAAAGGAATTACCTGTGTTGAAACAATATAGTTTCATCATGTTTTTCATTGTTTGATGAAATCGCTCCAAACCCCTTGGCTCTCAGGATGATATCAAATGAATGTTGTTGAATGCCCAATTCATGCATGGCTTGCTTTCTTCTAGACATGAAATTTACCCTTGATCCAATTGGACAAAACTGGGAAGTTGAAATTGAGTAAAGAACTTTATCAAAGATTTACTATATTTTTGGTTTTAATTTCCTCAAAGGAATTGCCTCTGGGAATCTTGTTGACGCATTTACAAATATTTCTTGCCTGACTTGGTATAGACCATCAAATGCACATAGAGTTTCATGGGAAAGTATGACAAGATGTCAAAACTTGCAACATCATTTTGATTTTTGGCCAATAGCAGTGAGTCAAGATCTTGTGATACGTTTTATTAGACTCCCTAAATGCAACACTAAAAGCCTGATGATAGGAGTTTCATGGCAGCCAAACTATAGTGGGATATTCCTGTCAAACCTGTAAGCCGTTTTGGAACCACAGTCATCTGATATTTTCCCCTGCTTTCCAAGGTCACTAGCAGTTATCAGCAGGACTTTTTTTCATGCAGATCAATTTCTAATGAAGATGAGAAGGTCACTTACAGTAAAGGTATATTACCTTGTCAATATTTCAGTGCATCATATTTTGAAATAATTGTAATCGGGAAAGTAAAGGTGTCAACACTTGGATTGAAAAAGGAATTTTTATCAAATAGATTCACATGACAACAATACTCTCCGTTTCTAATCCTGAATCCTGTAACTCTTCCCACCCCATTTTTGATGTTCAGCTAAAATTGGGGTCCTTATCTGATCAATTCCTATTGAAAAGTTGGAATATGCAATGTCTGGGTGGCTGGCATATGGTAAGAGTTTCAGCACCCAGGACATTTTTCGATCCAAATTAAACCATATCTCATGAAAGAAAACCAAACCTTTCTTGTTTTGAGTCATTTCAGACCGTAATCATACCTCTTAATTGCTGAGTGACAGACATTGACTGTCATTGTCTGATTGACCTGGCATTGCCATTTAATTGATAGTTAACTTAACAAATATACTCATCAGCATTTGACAATAGCATGCTTTTTCAGGTTTCAAACAGTTAGCTTGTCAAACTCATTCAAGATGATCAAATGTCACATGGTTTTGTTGCATCTCTTGCACTAATTTAATGTACTTCTCATGATGAATCTTTTGTGGCAGCACCAACTTTCCATAACTGACTTTTTCTCTACACCCCAATATTAATGTCCAGATTAGAAAATGAATTGAGAAGGTCAGAAAAATATTTAGTGCTTCTGGGACTGATTTCACTGATTTATGCAGGCCAACACCAATCGTAAAAAGACTTTGTTCACTTTGAACACTTTCTACATGACTGAGACAGGGGAGCACACAACTCAATGAAATAGAAATAATAATTTTTCATTGTTATCATTTTTAGCAATTAGAATGTTCCTAAAATACACCTCTAATCCTTCTACTAATACAAGTCTATTTCCATTTAAAAAACAAATATCTTTTGAAGTCACCATCATTTTGCTGAATAACTGTTATTCTTTTTCTCTAGCATAATTCAACATATTAGTTCTGTCTAGCATCTTTTTCCATTTGGAATTTATTTTATCTTCTGTTTCTGAATCTCTTTTGCCGACTAAGCCTCAGGGAACTAATGCATAACCCTGTCAAGATGCTATTTGAGTTAACCAAATCGTAGCATCCTTAACTCTGTTTCCATGTATCTTGGTACTATTGCATAATGATTGCTATTCTGTTCATTACATAAATTTGTCATTTTCTTGAGAGTTGAAGACATACTGACAGATGCCAAAACACTTTTGTCAAAAATATTCTTTCCTACTTTTGTCTTTACCAAATTTTGTGCATGCTATAGACAGGTAGACTGGCCCTGATATATACATATATATTGTTACATATCGGCTCGTTTAAAGTAACATAAAGAAAAGAGTGACTACAACAAGCTTTGTAAATTTTAACAAAAATAATTCATTTCCCTAGAAAACACGGTGAAAAGGTAAAAATATGAAACAAGAATTACGATTTATGAAAAGGTCCTAAAATGTGTCCTAAAATTGTGAAAAACATAAGACCTGTGAATAAACAGTTCTAAATTGAAGTCTGAATCTCAATTCCATTCCAAGATGGCGGATGATGACATCAGACGAAGGCTAACACAAATGTCCAGAATTTTCACTGTAAATCACAATTTGTATTGTCCTGTTCCAATTTAGAATTAATTTCAGCAAATGTCTTTATCCAAAGCCAGTTGTGTAGTTCTCCAGGGAAAATAATTGTTATTTAGAAGGTAGACAAAATACAGGTTTCACCAACAACAAAACAAATGTTATTCTTCATACGTACGAACGAACAACTCTTTCCAGCACAGGAATACCTTCTTCTTCTTAAGGTATTAGAAACTCTATAAGATGTTATGATGTGACTCTCTAAGATGTTAAAATATGGCTCTAGACTAGTTCGCAGGTACCTGAGTATTTTAAAGCAAACTCATACGTCATTTCATGTACACGCATGAAGAAGTCGTGGAGATTTCGAAATATCACCAACGTAGTACAGAATGTCAACAAGTATTATTAGTAATGACCGTGGTCACAACCAATCATTTACATAGCTATTTCTGACTGTTTACTTAATATGACAAAACCGTCATGCAAAAATCATGCTTACGCGAGTCACATCTATGTTCTAAATAAACACAATGTTTCTAACAAAATATCAGACCCTGCGAATACAATCATAACCATAACAATAATTATATTAAATGATATAAAAATGAAATAAAAATGAAATAAAAAGAATTAGAAAGAATTCAAATTTTAACACACATGTAATTTAACTACAGGTTCGTAACAATATATATATATATATATATATATATATATATATATATATATATATATATATATATATATATATATGTATGTATATATATGTATAACAATATATATATATATATATATATATATATATATATATATATATATATATATATATATATATAGACCTGGGGGCTTTAAAGCTTTAACATGATGGATTGGGAGGGTGATTTTTTTATGTCATAAATTAAACATATTCATGTCAGTGGATACATATAAACTGCTGAAAGAGTGACTTTGAACATTGCAATGTGATTAGAAATATATAGAGCGCGACTTGCCTTGATATCTGTATTAAATTGTTCATGTTGTATATCAAGTGTGATCGCATATCATTTAAGAGTTTAACGTTTTTTTCTGAGTTTATTGTGGTATAAACTGTCAGTTGCCAAATCACACAGCAAATAATGCCCGAAGATAAATACATGTATCTAGGTAGCAGTGAGTTTATACCATGATAAACTCAGATAAAACAACGTTAAACTCATTTAATTGTAGTTATTTATTATTTTATTTATTTTTTATTTTTATTTTGGTTTTGTTTTTAAAGATATTTCCTATCAGTTTTAGAGCCTGTTTAAGTGTATGAGGATCTGCTCTGTAGCTATTTATAGAACAGGGAATTCTCCATCTGCAACATAATAGCTATGCCAAATATCAAACAAAAAGTTCTACCAGTGGTAGATGATCTAAAGTTTTGAACATTCCACAGCATGGTCTTAATCTTTTTATCTAAACTGGCATGTTTTTTGAGTAGAAGTTCGATATTGAAAGCAAAATTTTTGTTTATTTGTTCGACATACAAATGACTCTTGGATTTGATGCTATCATGAGTTCATTGTGACTTGTGAGTTGTTATTGTCTAGACATGTGAGTAACCAATCTTCGCATATTTAAATTTATTTTTGTGTTGATTATTTTAGGTTACCTACAGGGTTACTTAAAAACGAAATTAAGACATTTGGTAAATGGTTATAGTGATAGGGGTCCAATAGTCAAACAGTGCAAGACATCGACACTGAAAGATACGATGGGGGTGTATGTAGCAAATCTCCCACCCACCCACATCATAACTATCAAGGTCGTCGTCGTACATTGTAGGACTGTGAATCCAATTGTTATAATGGTCTTTGAACCCCCACCCTCCTCCCAATCTCAATATCCATTCACCTATATTTTTAAATTCATTTGTAATGAGCTGCAGTGAAAGTGCTGTAGCTCCAATGTTCTTGGCAGATTTTGAATTTCTGAGCTTTTTATTTTCTTAAGAGGTTAGTGTTAGGACTGGTCGGCCTGGTGTCAGGATAATGTGACTGGGTGGGACATTATGCCACATGTCTGTGGCATGATGCCCCAGTGCAAGACATCACTATAAACTGTCACACTGCAGACATCGTAGCGATATGACTGAAAAATTGTTAAAGCTACGTTAAAAATCTAAATAACACACACACACACACACACACTTTTCTTTTTCAAACCTAGTCAAATGAATTGTTTATATTCAGAAAAAAAGCAAAGATGTGTTACTGATTCTGTCAAATCAATATATTCAATTTTCTAAACAAAATATAAACCCACTGTTTTTATTTCATTTTAAAGGAGTGCAGTGTGTACACCTTCCAGTTCAGTGTTTACGTTAGTTACTTTGCACGTGACTCTATTTATAGAAGTATAAAAAGTAGTATATAAAGTAGTTCTCTGTACAGTTTATGCAGAAATAAATGCATTTGGGCTTGATCACATGACTATGTTCTGACCATTGGAAATCTTCTCTTCATTTATCAACTGATGCAACTGCAATTATGTGGTAACAACAGCACTGTCGTCGAGTTCCATCTTGAACATCATTAAATACTCATAAAATCTTCTTGAATCTTATTTTATATGAATTTGTCGCAACCAGAAAAATGTTTATCACACTTAAATTCCCATCCAAATTATCATTTGAATAGCACTAAGTTTGATGACGCCAACAGCTGATATCACAAAAATACATCTGTAGGCAAGATGGCCAACACTAGATCACATGACAAATTCCACACAGTAAATTTTTCATGTTCACATTTTGATTAAATCTCACTTGTTCCTTGTAAATGCTGGCCTTCTTTTATACAAGTATGAGTATGTTTTGAATATTTAATATTGTATTCTTCATTTTTATACATATATATAGTACAAAAATAGAAATCAATTAAATTCAGTCAAATTCAATTCATTGCTATTGATTCTGGCTTAATACCAAAGTAATATTGTGCCATATTAAATAAACAGCTATTTCCTGCCACACTAAGAATTTAAGGCTGACTTTCAAAATTCTCCATTTCTTGTTGAATAATTTGAATGATTATGTTGAGGTTATGAAGGCCAGCATATAATAGCATATATTATGTTGAGGTCCTTCAAGACCGCCCCCCTCAAGTCCAAGACGGGCGTAGTCATCACAGACCAGGGGAAACAGCTGCAGCGCTGGGTTGAGCACTATCTTGAGCTGTATGCAACCCAAAACGTCGTCACCGACACTGCCCTGAACGCCATCCCAGACCTGCCAGTCATGGAGGAACTAGACACTCCGCCCTCCCTGGAAGAGCTAAGAAAAGCCGTTGACTGCCTCGCTTGTGGGAAGGCCCCTGGGAGCGACGGCATCCCACCTGAAGTCCTCAAGAACAGGAAACCAGCACTACTGCAGCCCTTGCACGAACTCCTTTGCCTGTGCTGGGAACAGGGACACATTCCCCAGGACATGAGAGATGCCAACATCTTCACTTTGTACAAGAACAAAGGAGACCGCAGCGACTGCAACACCTACCGGGGCATCTCCCTCCTCAGTATCGTCGGAAAGGCTTTCGCACGTGTCGCACTGGTACGCTTGCAGACCCTAGCTTCCCGCATCTACCCAGAATCCCAGTGTGGCTTCCGAGCCGGCCGGTCAACTGTAGACATGATCTTCTCACTACGCCAGCTGCAGGAGAAGTGTCATCAGCAGCAGATGCCCCTCTACATTGCCTTCATAGATCTGACAAAGGCGTTTGACCTGGTCAGCCGGAGCGGACTCTTCAGGCTCCTGGAGAAGATCGGCTGCCCCCCACGACTGCTCGCTGTCATCACATCGTTTCACCAGAACATGCAAAGCACAGTGTGCTTCAACGGCGCAACATCAGAGGCCTTCCCAGTCAGCAGTGGAGTGAAGCAGGGCTGTGTCCTTGCTCCGGCCCTCTTTGCCATCTTCTTCTCCATGCTCCTCCAGTACGCCTTCAAGGACTGCAGCGAGGGAGTGTACATCCACACCAGGGCTAACGGCAAGCTGTTCAACATCGCTTGTCTCCGTGCAAAGACTAAAGTCACAGAGGTTCTCATCCGTGACATCACATACGGAAGATGGACTTCAGCAGCTACACATACCTTGGGTCCACCATCTCCAGCTCACTCTCCATTGATGCTGAGGTGAACGGCAGGATTGCCAAGGCAGCAGCAATTATGGCCAGACTGAACCAGAGGGTCTGGAACAACCCCAACCTCACTGAGCAGACCAAACTGCGCGTCTACCAAGCCTGCGTGCTCAGCACACTCCTCTACAGCAGCGAGGCATGGACCACCTACACGAGCCATGAAAGGAAACTCTACAGCTTCCATTTGAGATGCCTGTGGCGCATTCTGCGCATCCAGTGGCAGGACAAAGTACCCAACACTGAGGTTCTGGAACGCGCCAGCATGAACAGCATGTTCACCATCCTCAGCGAGAGGCGCCTTCGCTGGCTTGGCCACATCAAGAGAATGGATCCAGGCCACATTCCCAAGGACCTGCTATACGGCGAGCTAGCAGAGGGCACACGACTGACTGGACAGCCACGTCTGCGTTACAAAGATGTCTGCAAGAAGGACATGAAGACGGCAACATCAACGTCAACAACTGGGAGAGCTGTGCTGACGACCGCTCCGCCTGGTGCCTTGCTGTCAGACAGGGCGTTCAGAAAGCCGAGGAAAGGATAAACACAAACCTCGCTACAAAGAGAACCAGGAGAAAGGCGAAACAACAACAGCCTCAACAAGCATCAACGTTCACCTGCAGCAAGTGCAACAGAGACTGTCACACTAGGGTCGGACTCTTCAGCCACTCGCGAAGGTGCAGAAAGAACACCCAACCGGAAGCTACACCATTGTCTCTCGAAGACGGACGGATGCCGACGACGATGTTGAGGTTATGAAGGCCAGCATATAATAGCATGCATATATATATATATATATATATATATATATATATATATATATATATATATATATATATATATATATATATATAGACACACACACACACACACACACACACACACACACATCAAGGCCAGCACAAGCTATGTGTGAGCAGTGTGTTTTGTACACAGAGCAGTTTCAGTGGTGTGCCAAAATCAGAGAAGGACAGGTGTGCAGAAGTCAGATCAGGGAGCTAAAATGAAACAAAACAAAGCTTATGTTTTTTCTTCATATGAAAATCTCTTTATTAGGTCATAACTTACATAAATTTTTGATATAATAAAGCATATAAGCATATGTTCTAATGTTCTGTTCTTGACATGTTTCTGAAGTTTGAATACAGATGGGGTTTGAGGCACCAAATATATGTTTTGCACAGGGTGGCATGTTGCCTCTTGCTGGCCCCTTATATATATATATATATATATATATATATATGTATATTGTAATTAGATAATCCAAGAACAGTTTTTATTTGTTTCTTCTAGTGTGAGAAGAGGTAGTGTCTGAATATCTTCCTGATCTCAGAAAGGTCACCGAGATATTTGAATGAACTTTTGAGTTGCCTATTTAATATATATTTTGGCATAAAATGTTCTAGTTAACATGTTCATGGCCGTCTCTCTCTAATATATATGATAACCAAAAGTATCAACATTTTTTCAATATGTTACATGTTGGAGGATTGTAGAAACATTTATTATTTGATGTCTTGAAAGCATTTCCTTGCAGATGACAAGAGTATCACAGTACATGTATATACATGAAAAAATGGTCCAAGTGGTCATGAAATCTTGACCAGTTATATGTATTGACCAGGGGATTTGTCAGGAAGTTCAGAGTGATTTCTGTGGGCAATGGTGCCAGTGACAAGAACTTCACAGGGTGTATATAATGTATAAAAGGTCCATATGGTCATGGAATTTTGACCATACTGACCAGGGAATTTATCAGAGTGATCACTCTGACAATCTAATGAATGCACATTTGGTCAGAACTACTGATTTATTCATGACATACAGAACTGAAATTGTGTCAGTTAAGGAAGATGAATATTACTTCAGTCAGTCAGCAAACAGTAACCTATGTGTCCATCTGTCTGCTTAATTGTGTTGTGAATGAAATATTACATTTTTGCTCAGTTATTTTGCAGTAGGTCACATTACAAAAATAGATTGAATGTTTCACTAGGATCTGCTTAATGGTCCATTATGATCTCTTGTCATAAGCATTTTGGTTTTTTCCTTTCACTGGCAAATAAGTTTTTGTTACCCTCATTTACCAAGAAGAACTTTGCTCATATAGCTCTCACAGTTCAAAATGCTTCCACTACAAACGGCATGCACAGCCATATTATAGCTTTGGAAACAGTTGGGGAAATGTCAGAGTCATGAACAAGCCAAATATTAGCAAGCAAGAAATCGTTATTGTTATGATATGTACATCATAAATATCATAACAAGAAACAGGGAAAGTTGGCACGAGTAATTTGTCAGAATTAAATAGTTGTTGGCTAGCCTTAAGGCCGAAGGAAAAAGCACCCTTTTATTATTGTTTCTGGATGTTCCCTTTAAGAAGGCTAATCACTGTATGATTATGATTCTTTGCTTTTAGCAGCACAGTACATTGTAGTAGTAATCTTTATATTTACTACGCAGGCCACATAAAGAATTAATTCATAAGTAAACAGGCTCTTCTTACAGTGGTGTTTGTTTTAATAGGTCCCTGATTTTAGCATGAAATTTAAATGAAAAAAAAAAATAGAAATTCGAATGTCTCATGTTACATGACTGCCATTGTGCTGCTGCCTTACAAGTAGGGAATTCAGCCATTGATCAATGTGGTTGAGGTTGGATGCTCTAGCATTTCATCTTCCTCTTACCTCTTCTCTTGATGTTAATATGATTGGGAACTGTATGTGACAAAGTAGTAAGAATTTATTTATAAATTATGTTTCTCAGAGAATACTTACCTGATAACATTACATTGAACACCACTGCACCTCCCTGCAGATGTAAGCATCCATGTTCATGTATTGCTCAGTTTAAACTGGTAAACAAGCAGTTGATGGGTAGCCAACTAGCAGTGTTAAGGGGATGTAATAATTAAGAGTTTCTCCCTTTTTATATTGTATATAGATGTTTTTGGGGGATTGCTGGATTCGAGAGATAGCAGAGCTTTTGAAGAAACATAATTTGCTAAAATATTTACTTTTCAGCAGCAATAGCAGTGGCATGTTTAGAGCTATATATAGTGCATGACAGAAACACGCCTTAGCAGATACTAAAGTGTGCCTGAACAGACACTAAAATGTGCCTTAGCAGACACTAAAATGTGCCTGAACAGACACTAAAGATTTGTCTCGGCAGATGCTGAAACATGCATAAGAAAACGCTGAATGTTTAAGCAGACACTGAAATATGCGCAAACAAATGCTGAAGCATGCATGAACAGGTATTAAAACAGATGTAAACATTTGCATAAGCAGACACTGAAATAAGCCTAAACAGACACTGTAACATACGTTATGAGACACTAAAACATCCCTGAGCAAGCACTGACACATGCTTAAACAGATGCTGAAATATGTGTAAGCAGGCTATTAAATGTTGCCTGAGCAGACAGTGTAACAGACATAAGCAGACACTGAAATGAGCCTTAGCAGACACTGTAACATGCCAATAGAAACACTAAAACATGCCTGAGCAAGCACTGAAACATACATAAACAGATGCTGAAATATGTGTAAGCAGACTGGAACATGCCTAAGCAGACACTGAAATAAGCCTAAGCAGACACTGTAATGTGCCTTTAGAGACATTAAAACATGCCTGAGCAGGCACTGAAACATACTTAAACAGATGCTGGAACATGATTAAGTAGACAATGTAACAGATATAAGCAAACACTAAAACTTGTAAGCAGACTGTGAAATTTGTTTAAAGAGACTGGAACATAACCAAATAGACACTGAAACATGACACTGGAATGTGAATCGACATTGTAACATACATAAGCAGACACTGAAACATTCGTAAGCAGAAACTGATACATGCCTAAAACGACACTGAAACATTTGTAAACAGACCCTGAAACATGCCCAAGCAGACACTGCAATTTGATGGACACCTTCACATAAAGAACATGATGATACTATGAAACTCGTTGCTCTGCTTGAGTATCGCACAGCTACATTAAGGTTGCCTGGTTGTGGAGGACAAAGTTTAGTAGTCCCTTAAGTGTCATTTTTAGTTGGGTTTCATTGTATTTTATACATTGCTTTTTGTAGGAAGGATACCATATTTCTCCAATGATAAGACCATTTGGCCAGCGTAATTTTAATTGTGAAAAAGGCGGAATGTGTTTATTCTTGACAAACTGGGTGTACCACACTTCACTTTTCATGAAGCTGTAGAAATTTATAGCAGAGCGAGAGCAGTTCCTTTTAAACATGTTATTAAATTTACCTTCTAGATAAAATATGAGTTAAAAATAAAGATTGAACATAAAAGCACAAAAAGTATATTAAAATAATTGGGATGCAGCTGTGAGTTTTGACCTGCAACTTTGTGTGACATATAGCTTGACAAATGTGGGTGTTCATATAGAAGATTTTCACAGGCAGTCAACAGGTATAGTACATGTGAGTACTGGATCACTCAGACAAATTACCATTCAGCACTAAAACAGTGTGACAAGTGGGGATTTCATTTACATTTTAGAACTTCTAGACAGCTGGTGGGTTTTAAAGTGAAATTTTATGAGGAACTAATTTTAGTAGTGTGACTGTATATGACTTGATTTATTTAATGATTTATTGAATGAATTTATATTATCTTTGCTGTTGTAACTTTAAAAGTAGGAAAAAAAAATTCTTCAACTTTTACAAATTATCATCAATGTTTGCAGACGATTTGTCCACCCCTTTGTCAGAAATGGGAGTGGACTTTGTTTGGGAAAATTATCCTGTGTACTACAAATTTCGCAAAGTTGAAGGTGGGTTTACTTTCAAGCATGGGTATATCATTGGAGAAATTTGGTAGTGACCTCTGAAACAATTTGTTTTTATCGCATTTATCATTTGTCAACAGCAGACTGATTTTTTGTTGAGCTGACCTTGTTAGTGGATGAACATGGCAATCATCATAGCACCTGTGTGCATGTCTGTGTGTCCATACGTCCATCTGTTTGTCTTTCATTCCATAACCTAGATTAAGGATAATGTTGATGTTTTTCAGATTCAACTCACTGTTTGAAATTGAGTCTCTCGTTTCTTATACAGGTAGCTATGACCACACCGTGAAGCTCTTTGATACAAGGATCTCAGAAAGTGTGATGACGGTGGATCATGGTCATCCAGTTGAGAGTGTCCTGATGTTTCCATCTGGGGGAATATTCCTGTCAGCTGGTATGTTATAATCTGGGCTCAATAAACTGTTATATATTTCTCTCTACTCTAGTTCTATAAACCAGATGAAGGGCTTTATTTTCTAAGATATAAATTTCTTTATCTTGTTCACCATATAAATGTTTAAAACCATGTTTAACTTCAGGTCTAGACTTACAGACTGTTTCATTTAGTAACAGATTTGGGAGGTAGTTTTAAGGAATGTGTACTTCCACCAAGAAGTAGACCACAGTTGCCAACTTCTCACATTTCATTGATCATAGCAAATTTGTGTACCATGTATACTCGCTTATAAGTCAAGTCAGACTGCAAACATCAGAGATCATGATCTGCCATCACATAATGTACCTGCAGATCAGGGTCTATGTTTATTCTACTGATTACTCCGAACAAACTGCACATTATGATCTGCTGATGCTTCATGCGATGGCAGATCTGGGTCTGTGCTGTTTGCGGTTGGACTCATCTTATTAGGGAGTGTATATGGTATCTAGCTAATCTGATGTACTCCTTACAGTGGACACATTTTTAATTAGTTATATTTGTGGATGAAGCATTGGGCAAGCAGACAGTATCTAGCAGCCTGAACAGATGGTTATATCAAGATGGCAACAAAATACTTAATACATGATGTATAGTTGGTGCTCAGTAAAAATGATGCTTATTTGACATCCAGTATGGCCACCATGTTGGCCATCTTGAAAAGCTTGTTATTGCTACTTCACCAACATGGGGTTTTCAATGAAAGACTTCTGATGAGTTCTAATTGGTTCTAAACAAAAATGATGAAGATCTGTCATCCAATATCATGGCCATTATCAAAATCTTGTTATCACTGAATGAACGGTCTTCTTGAGATGGTTTTTCATTAAGACAGTTGTTACAAAAATCAGGTTGGTTGAAAATGAAAATGGTGTCACAAGGACACACAGCATCACTGCTGTGGAGTTTTCACTGAAAATTTTCTTATAATGGTCAGTGGTAGTCATCTTGAAACTTTTGCCACTCATACTGGTGAAGGGATGGTCATATAGAATTGAAGACTTAAGTTATCTTGTTGATCTTAAATATAATCAGAGCTCTGGGTGGCCATCTTGAAAATTTTGTTGTCATTTCTGTCTGGATGTGATGGTCATATCATGGGATTCTCACTAAAATGCTTTTTAGTACATGTAGTTTGTCTTAAATGAAAATTATGCCAGTGTGACCCTCATTTGAAAAATCTAGTACCAGTTACTGATCATAATTGGATGGCTGTGCCCAAATTTTTAACAGAAAATGAACAATAGCCTTACTTCTTTCCTGAAATGTATAGTCTTTTGTGTATTCAAATAATTCTGATCGAATCCCCAAAATTGCTGTGTTAATGGCCATCATGAAAATCTTTATGTGGCTATGTCTTCTGAATGGATGGTCTGTCAACATGGGGTTTTAACTAAAACACTATTATAGCAACATGTAGTTGTTTCTGATTAAAGATGGCATTCATCTGGCTTCCAACATGGTACTATAGTGACCATCTCTGAAATCATTTGATCATTACAGTATATATTCACTTATAGGTCCAGTCAAATAGCAAACAACATAGATCCTGATCTGCCATATCATAATGTGCCTGCAGATTAGGGTCTGTATTGTTTGTTCTACTGATTTCTGTTAATAAACTGCTCAAAACCAGATCTGCCAGTGCATTATTTAATGGCAGATCTGGGTCTGTGCAGTTTGCAGTTGGACATGTCTTATAGGTGAGTATATACAGTTCTCCTGTTGCATGAATTCTGGCACTGATGTGGTATTTTACTTAGACACTTTTTGTACCAACATATCCACACTTTTGTAAATGAGTTTTGAAATCCAGACCAAGTCAGATACTTACTTGTATTTTTGGTACACTGTTCATGTGCCCCATATTTGCTAGTCCTCATGGATAGGACGTGGTAGATTCAAGGATATTTTATTAACAAACAGCTCTTAGTGACTTTTGGTTAAAGTATTCAGTCTTGAACTAAACATACTGTGCAGAAACCATTGTATTCTTATTAGACCAACCATGAACTTGACCTTTGAACTTTAGACCCCAAAATCTACGGGATTTTGTTTTTCCTTACCTGGGTGCAAACCATCCACAAAGTTTTGTCAAGGAACTTGATCTAGAACAAAAGTTATTGTGCAAAACTCATTTTTATTTATTTCACCATGAACTTGACTTTTTACCTTTTGACCTTCAAATTAATAGACCTCATTTTTGCCATGAGTACAAGCCCACCACAAAACTTACCTAAGTTTCACAATTTTAAACTGAAGTTATTATGCAAAAATATTGTGCCTCACAGGCATAATCATAATGAGATATTGTAGTCATGGTGATTGTATATTCGTCCCCATCTGGGTTAAAATTTTGCATTTTGAAAGTCAGTATCTTCTACATTAATGGCCTTATTCAACTGTAACTGTACCACATTGTTACCATGGCTCTAAGGTATTAAGCTGATATGTAAGGAGATCCTGTCATCCTTGTCTCACCTGAGCAATGCTTTTGTGTTTAGGTCTTCAAAAGTCACATGTTTTAGACATTTAATGATGGATTTTGACGACATTTTCATATAATATTACCTTAGGTCTAAAGTTGTTGATACACTGATATGCAGGAGTTTCTGTCATGCCTGCTTAAAAAGAATGCATGTTTCATCATTGTAAACTGTATTAAAGATTTGTATATGTGTTAAGTCACATATCATCAATATTATTTGCTATTTTCAACAGATAATTTTTGGATATTATTACTATAGGTGTAAAGCTTTTGTGCAAGAAGTTTCAGTTTTGCCTATCTCGCCTACTAGGGCAGCACTGTTGAGGTTTTGTATAAATGTTTGCTAAAATCAGAATCAGGGGTTATACTGACAAGCACATGGACACAGGTGAGACATATAAAATCTGTGTTGGGTTTGGACCGAGACAAGGAAATCCCAGTCAAGGGGTTACATTATTTGTCTCCCCACGAGGCTTGTCCGAGTGGGGAGACATATAATGTAACCCCGCGACCGGGATTTCCTTGTCTAGGTCCAAATCCCAACGTATATTCCTTTTCTCACCCAATATTATCATATAAAGTAAGAAAGATAACCCTTTACTTGTGCAGTATACTTCAAACGCAAATGTTTACATGCGGTGCATTAATACAGATATGTTAATGAGGACTGTCGTGACATGTCATCTGAAGTACAATTTTTATGCGTGAGCCAAAAAAAAATAACAACATAAAACGTTGCATAGTTTCCAGGTATTATCACATTTAATATACGGATGCTATATGAAATTAACAATAAATAGTTAATATTTATCGCGAGAAAATGTTTCATTTTCATCAGTTCCAATTTAGAAAATTATCTTGTACATAACGAGACGATACTGGGCCCACAGTTCTGTTGTAGTGTATATACATGTAGCATGAGTGTCCATGCTTGGGTTGTTCACAGGTAATTAGAGATCTGTGTCACTATCATATATAACTCTCATTTTCTTTAGAGGAGGTGAAACTGTTTGTGACATACTTGTGTTGTAATTAATATTGATTATAAAAGTACCTCCGTGTATTAAAGACCCTCCAAATACGGACCCCAGTGGATAACCATGTGCTAAACTTTCAAGTTCATGGATTCTTTGAAAATTTATTTTTCTGTCTTGGAAATATGGCAAGTGCTACAGTGAAATTTGCTTATGGATTAATGTGTTGACGGATAAATGATTCCTTCTGGCTGGTAAGTGCATTATTTGTCATTAAATATTGTAGGTATATTTTTTATTCAACTTGGCGCAGTGGAGATGCTTAACAAAAATAGAATAAACCATGTTTGACATAACACTTTTCTGGCTGTTACTAAGTTTTCTGTAGTTTTTAAGAGCATTGGGAGACTATGAAGTGTATAGGTTTATAGGCTATGTGCATAGATCAGTGTTTTCTATCATAGTTCATTTCACATAGCATTGAGAATTGTATCCTATCTGTAGCACAGTCAATTTTCAGGTCAGCGTCATCAAATGTAGCTAACAGTATATAATTTGTTGCACACGAAGTATTTAAAACTAGTTAAGTAGCTTAGCTACATCTAATGACGCTGACCTGAAAATTTACAGAGTTAGGCCTGCAGATAGGATAAAACTGACCATGCTCTGTGCAAATAACTAGCATAATTCCAAAAAGCTCGACATCGTGTGCGTGTGTGTGTGTGTCTCTCTCGAAATGTTTTGTATGGTATGTTCTCAAAAATGGAGAGACCTTAAGTTACTATGTTGTTTTGTTATATATTTGTTGTTGTTGCTGTTGTTTGATTTTCGAACACCTATGTCAGGCATAGCAGAAGACAACAAAGGTTTCTTTTTTTAAAAGTAGTTCCAAGTGCGTGGACACCTTGACTGAGACAACCAGACCGAGATAAGAAAAGTAAGGTTAGCAAAACAGCTAGATTCCTCTGTCGCATGGGTGAGAAACCAGGTTCTCAGAAAACTTTGTTCTCTTAGTTGTGGTAACCTTGATCTTTTGACCTATTGATCCAAATTCAGTTGATTTTCTTACGCAAAGAACAAGCCAACCACAAACTTTGGTGATGGTAGATGGTCAAGAACTGAAGTATTGTGGAGAAGCCATTTTTCATTTGTCTCTTGCAGTGACTTTGATAGTGAGCACTTTGACATTGATTTTAAGGTCAAAGGTCTTGACTTTGACATTTGCATTTTGAGCCCAAAGTCATTTGGTGTCGTCCTTACTCCAGGGGCAAGCCAGCCACAAAGTATCCTCCAGATCTGTGATGTAGAACTAAAGTTATTATGCAGAAACAGTTCTTCTGCAGTCATATTGACCTTTAACCTTTTGAACTAACCCCTCAAACCCCCCCCATCAAAGACTTTTTCTTTACCTCAAGTGCAAGCCATCCACAATGTTCGGTACAACTTGATGGTGTAGAACTAAAGTTAGTATGCACAAACAAATTTCATCATTCAGTCATATTTACTTGGACATTTTGACCCCAAATCAAATGCTTCTTCCTTGCTGTAAGTGCTAGCTATATTTGGTAAGATAGATGGTGGTAAAATTAAAGTTGTTTTGCAGAAACATAAAAAGTAATGGATGGCTGTACATACAGATGGATAAATGGCCATAGACATCATGATGTTATATTGCTCCATCTTTTGGCAAGCATATTAAAAAAATGATTCATAAGACCAATAATATTTTACTGTGCTAGATTGAATTCATGAGTGTCAGACATATTTTTTGTACATGAAGTGAAAACAAACATTTGTTTTACATCAACCTTTTCTGTGAAAAAGTGTCAGGTCTTTTGTAAATCTCTACCAGACTTTTTTTGGTACAATATTAACAAACATGTTTGCAAGTAAAAGAATTTTAAGGTAATTTTTCTAATTATAAATGTTATCTGTCAAGAATGTTGACTTCAGTGCTAGGACTTTCATTGGATTTAAGTGTTAACAAATCTGGCTTTAATTGACATGCTAATTTAAATGGGCAACATTCAGACCAGCAGGAATTTAGTGTAATTAATTCTACAGCTAATTCTTGAGCTTCAGTTGGATAGATCAGAGATAAGCTTCTAGTCTTAGATTAGCCTGTGTATGCACCCATGTTTGTGTTGCCACAAACAGCTGTTTGTAAAGACTCAGAAGACTTATTTCAATAAGAATGAAATGATCCAACAAAATCATTTTTTTCTTGGAATATTATGTCTGAAGATATGCACAATGTCTCAACCCGTTCTTTTGGCAAAATGTATCAGATGGAATTATTACCTCTGTAAAGCTTTGCAACTGAGGGACTTTTTAATTTTGGCAAGAGAATGGGTGGGGGAGGCTTGCTTTTGACTCTTGCTCATATAGCCCCAGTTTGTCAGTCAGCCATTGATGTACAGGCATCATTTCTGACCCCTAAATTATGTGTCAGCACCAAGCACAATAAGTAAAATTCCTTCTGGCAGAATCAAGCTTGTGAGTCAGTCACAAGGCAGTAAGCTTTGGTAAATTTAGTATTTCTTCCTCAGCCACCATCTGTGGGCCAAATATCTGGTGAGATCTATCCATTATAGAGGGAATTTGAGACAGCATTGGAAACATTTTTCAGGGAATAATGGCAAATATGTTGTGTATACTGCTATAAAATGTTACTGTCAGTCATGCCTAAAATTGTTTTGGACCAATTTCCTCTGATTGAAAGTTTTTCTGACAAGGAGCTGATATATTTTTTGGGATATTCCTGTTTTGATGTATATTTCATTATGGTGGCCACTGATGTATTTAACATTACTGTCAGGGCATGACCTTTAACAGATATTGTACTAATTACAAGCAAATTGCAGTGGGTCATTTCAGGGCACAGAACTCCAAAGACAATGGAAACATTTGGATCTAGGTACAAATTACTTTCTAATTCTTAACACAAGGGTGGAGGAGACATCACACTTCAGACTGCCTGTTCAAACCAATCATGATTAGATTCATGGTAAAAACTACTTGATTTCTTTTCATTATATCTGTCCCAACCCCTAGAGGTCTGTCAGGTTTATTATAAGTTTTCCAATTGTGTTCTGTTGGGGATACCTTATGCTTCCTTCAGATAATTTTAGTTCTTTGAAGTGATGTTTTTTCTCCCAGTTGGTATCATCATTTTTTATGTTATGATGGTGATAAGATAACACATATAAGTTTGTATAAATAATATAAAAAATGTTTTAAAAAAAAGGAAGATGGGCAAATTTTTCATCAAAAAAGTAATGAATCAGTTGTCTTTTTCTAATTTAAACACTCCCTGAAATTTATATTTGAGTATTCAAGGCATTATGCATTACAGAAGAAATACTACATGAATAGTTACAGCATCCATTATTTTCACTTTCAGTGGGATTGTGGGATTGTGATCATTACTTTTCATGTGAGTCATTTGTGTCTCTTGACTCACTTGTTGTCTCATTGTCCTCATTAGAACACGTGCACATGTCCTGTGTTCTGTGTCTGACAGCCCATAGCTTGAGATGATATCAGTTTCATACAAAATGTATCAGTTGCATATAGGAACATTTGTATGGGAATAAAAGTAAACTTTTAGATTTGTTTGAATCAATAACAAAATACAATAATGAACAAATGGGTGAGATAAATAATGTAGAACTCAGCAGAGCCTTGCAAAGGATAATGTAACCCTTCCACTGGGATTTCTTTTTCTCTGCATGAACCACAACATAAATTCTGTTCATCTGTCCATTCATCCATTTTGCCACCACAGCTTTTGGCTCTTAAAGGTAAATGTATATTTTTAATGAATCCATTACTTGTTATATAGTCCTATTTTTGTACATGTACCAGCTCGATTTCAAATGACTCTTAACTTTGTGTGTAATTGTTTGGAGCATTAGAATTCTTATTATGTCCCAGTTGTTTTCAGCCTCATTGGGGTAGAGTGTATGTACACACTTGTAAATTTATGTTTTAAATTGCTTTAACAGTTATGTATGCACTTTTGGCAAGTTGGTTTTATTTAGCTCTACTGTTTATATACTAGAACATTTTATGGGATGTCTTATTGTCCAGCATGCATTATATTTTGTCCTTCCCTGTGTTAGTACAAGTTTGTTGTTATTACTCCTCCTAAATGTCTTAGAATAATGCCATGAAACTTCATAGATTCATTCACCCTGATGTTTATTAGGTCCTCAATGAAATTGTTCCACTCAGAAATCCAATATGGCCACCACAGTGACCATTTTGAAAATCTTGTTATCACTATGCATCCTGAATGGATGGTAATATCAAAATGGTGTTTTCACCAGAAGACTTCTTATGATGTCTAGTTGATTCTAATGAAAACAGTGCCGACCTGATGTCCAGTGTGGCCACCATGGCAGCCATTTTGAAAATCTTGTTATTGCTACTGCTGAATGGAAAGCTATATGAACATGGGGTTTGCACAATAAGAATGTGTGTGTGTGTGTGTGTGTGTGTGTGTGTGTGTGTGTGTGTGTGTGTGTGTGTGTGTGTGTGTGTGTGTGTGTGTGTGTGTGTGTGTGTGATTTTTAATGTAGCTTTAAAAATTTTTTACTTGTATCACTACGATGTCTGCAGTGTGGCAGTTTTTTATAGTGATGTCTAGTACTGGGGCATCATGCTGCAGACATGTAGCATGATGTCCCACTCAGTCACATTATCCTGACACCAGGCTGCCCAGTCCTAACACTAACCTCTTAATGCTGAACACCTAGCAAGGCAGCTATTAGTATCATTTTTATAAGTCTTTGGTGTGACTCGGCTGGGGTTCGAACCTGTGACCTCCTACATCCGAGGTGGACGCTCTTACCACTAGGCCACCGGAGTGGTCTTCACTATAAGACATACGATGTATAGTTGGTCTTAAATGAAAATTGTGCTGCTAGGATATCCAATATGACTGCTGCAGTAGCAATTATTAAAATCTTTTTATTGCTACTCCTCCTGAATGGAAAGTCATATCAGCATGAGGTTTTCACTAAAATATTTCTTACGATGACTAATTGGTCCTAAATGAAAATGATGCTGATCAGTCATAATGGAAATCTTGTTATCACTATTTGTGCAAAATGGAAAATGTCAGCAGGGGATTTTCACCAGAAGACTTACAGCATAAAGCTGGTCAAAATAAAAATGATGACAAGTATGGCCAACATGGTGACCATGTTGCAGATCTTCTTGTCACTACTCCTGAATGGAGGGTCATATTTACAAGGGCTTTTCATGAAATAATTTGTGATGATGGTTCTAAATGAAAATGGTGCAGATTACTCAGATGGTTGAAACACTTGGCATTTGAAGAGATGAAATATCAGATGGTTGAAACACTCGGCATTTAAAGAGATGAAATTTTGCATTCCTTGACATTCTTTTCAGTCTGTAGAGCATCTGTGTTACAATCAGTTTTTTGTGCCCCACTTTGGTTGGAGGATATCTTATTCTTTGTATGCCAATTACAAGTATTTTAATTGCGTTTTTCAATTTATAATCACTGTCATTTGCCTCTAGAAGTGTAATCTCATCCATTTTCAAATGTCATTCATGTTCCCCTCCACCATGATACAGTTTATAAGTACTTGTTGTAGTTGGTTTTGACACCACTTTTCATAACACATTTTTGGTTGTCATGCCAACAAAAGGGAAGATAAGTGCCTCTACCAAGGGCACAGTGAAGTAGATGACCCCATGGAAAGTACACTATCAATGATATTATTCTAAATGAGGTCGTTGTCTAGTTTGTTGTTTCCTTCTAATTTATGAAAATGTTCAACACTCGTTGCAACCATCGAGTTTACAAGGATTTTCTAAGTCTGTGCCAGAAGTAATCAGCAGAGCAAACAACATTGACCCTGATCTGCCAGTACATTATGTAAAGGTGGATCAGGGTTTATGTTCTTTGAAGTTGGACTTGACTTCTGAGCAAGTATGGATGGTATTGGGTAGGTCCCTTTTAATGAGAAGCCAACATTACCAATATTTACTAAATGTTGGCAAGGATATCTTTGTATGATAAAAAGCCCATCCCCAACTTTTTGACTTATTTATAACTCTTTCCTAGGTTGTGAGAGAAATATTTGTTTTAACCCTTTAAATTGTATGACAAAATAGTAAGTTATGTTTAATTTTACATGCTTTCAGTTTCCAAGTCCTCATGTAGATGGTGTCCCAAGGTTTAGGTGGAGCGGTAGATGTAACAGAAAGAAAAAGAGATATGCTTTTTAAAACAAAAATAGATAACACAATTTTTTGTCTGACAAGCTTTACCGCTGAAGTTGATGGATAGGTTGAAAAGTCAAGCAGAATTTGAAGAAATTGAAGGAAGTACCATATATACTGACTTATGAATCAAGTCCAACTGCAAAACAAAGATCTGATCTGCCGTAGCATAATGCATTGACTGATCAGGGTCTGTCTGTTTGTTCTGCTGATTACTTATAACAAACTGCATAGGCCTAGATCTACCAGCGCATTATGCAATTGCAAATCTGGGTCTGTGCAATTAACAGCTGGACTTGAATTATAAGTGAGTATATATGGTAACAGTTTTGTTGCTTCCACATTGAAAAAAACAATATGAGCTTCCAAAATAGTAGGACTTAATAAAGTACCAATCTTTCACAAGGTGGTTTAAGAAATGCTGATAAATACGTAAAAGTTGTGTAAAGTGGTACACATAATGAAATGTTACAGAAAAACATATATTTGGAACAGTCAACTAACGTCTGTGTTCTACAACGATTTATTTGCATTGTGGCTCAGAATTAAAGTCCAATTATTTAAGATATAAAATTAGTGATTTTCTTTGGTGAAAGGGTAATTTTCTAGTAATTTAATGTAATTTAGCATTTTTCACCTTAAGCATTGACTATCATGTTATTATCCATACGCTCTTGACATATAAAGCGTATGTTAATTTTGTCATGTAGGCACCCTTACTTAAATTAAATTAAATATTAAATATTCATTGTTATTCTAAAATTTAATACTAATATAGTTTAAACTAAGTCTGTTCAATCCTGATTGCTACATGCACTGCATCTTAAATGTCATCAAAAAACTTCTAGATGAAAATTATTGATTGTTATGGACTTTACCATGATGGCTTGGTACTAAACAGCTTTTATTGTGACATCACAGTGCACTACCTTCATCCTAGTTTGTTCTGGATCATGCCTTTAGGTTGACCTCATCCAAAAATGTCCACATTCATTAACATTGATTTTGCCATGTGTATTTCTTGAGGCATGTAAAAAAATGACCTGGAATATAGATGTATAATGACCAAATAAAGTGAATAATTGATATTTAAAGGTGTCGGTATATAATTTGAAAACATAACACCCATTACTGAAATAGTTGGTAATGAATACTTATCACCATTTGTACCTTTTCCGATCTCTTAAAATATTTTGCTATGTACCAAGACAAAGCCAGCATTGCCAGCAAGGGGGAACAACTCATTGTTTACATGAGCCAGATTTGATCCTGATTGGAAATCAGTGGGCTGCACTGCGAAAATTTTGTGTCTGTAATAAAACAATAAATGCACCAGAATAAAGTAAAGATATGGGGCGTGGACCACACAAAATGTGTTTTGTGCCCCGTGTTGTTCCCCTGCTCTACAGAATTCTTTGCCTAGTTTTGTTGAGCTAAATGGATGACAAAATATTCTGTATTCTGTATTATTAATGGATGATTATCATTTGAGACATTTGTTTCTTAAGGGTAGTGTTTACATTTGGTTTTGTTGTGTAAGGTGTGAATTAAAATTGTTTGATATTAATTGGATCAGGAAGAGGTTTCATATTATTTATGGGGTCTTTAAAATGAGGTTGTTCAATAATTGTTTCATGTTCTGCATCTGAATACTAGAACAGAGTTACTTGCCAAATTATTGTGAAAGTCTATAAAAAAATATGTAACTATTAAGTATTCCGTTTCACATATGTATTTGTATGAAAAGGCCAAGTTTTCTTAAGGAATGAATGCAGTACAAGCAGCAGTTTTTGATTTCGAGAAGATGATGACTGTTTGGATGTGGAAGTGAACCCTCCTGTCTGCTGGGGTGTCCTAGTCACCCCCCTGTCCCTGGACTTGGTTCAGAATATATTCAGACAGTGTTGAAGTTTTGATATTGATGATCGCTTGACAGCTGTTCCACAATTTCTGAAATACATGTAAATTTTACTTCTGGAAGTCAAGGTACATGCAGTAGGCTAAAATTGTCTTTCCTTTTTTTCCCCATTTTACACATAATGTTGTGAGATACTAACAAGGCTGCAAACAATTTTTTAAAAAATGTATCTCCTAGCTGACAGCATCGCCAGATTTGTTATCACTGGTTGTAACATTAGCAGCAAATTTTGACAAGTTCTTTTGGCTTCCTACTGCTTTGACAAAGCACACAACTTGAATCCATAGCATGAATCAGTTTTCAGTTTGGAGCATACTTAATGCCTAAAATTTGCAAGAGAAGGCAAAAGTAATTGAAACATCGTAATTCTTCATAATCATTATCAGTTATGTCAGCTGTATAAAGGAACATACAAGTTATTAAGTACTTTTCTTCACATTATTAGAGTGTGATGATAAAAACATATAAAATAAAAATCATTCATGAACATAACATTGATGTTTTCAGTTGTGGGGTAAAAAATAATAATTTTCTATTTCTCTTCAAGACTTCTTCATTTTATCCTTGTAGCTAGTATATGAGGTATTGGATCAATTAATTTGTACTCAATAGATCAGGTGCCTTACCCCATAGCTCCCAAATGAGAAAATAAACAAGGTTCTAACATAACCATTTTCATCCTTCATATAATTCGACATCATGCCCCATGAACCTGTTAAACCCATAGATTGTCAAGAAACTCCTTGAAAAGCATTGAACTGTGTTGATTTTGGCTTCTCACCTCATTTGCAATTGGCTTGAAATATGTTGGACAGGCATTGGATACATAAAAATCTGATGTGGACCCCCTCACATCTTGAACATGTGAAACAGATTGATGCTAAAAGAGAAACAACAAAGACTTTTCTTTTGGATACATGTCAGATATCACAGATTTGTTTCCCAAATAATAGCCATAGAAGTGTCTTGAAAGCCACTGATATCAGTGGCAGATCATTAACTCTCCAATCTATTAAACAGATAAAGACCACCCTCATAACAGTATGCTCCCTGTCAGAAATCTGGTAATTTTATGTTTCATGAGTATTTTGTCTTTGTTCTTAGAAGAATTTAATACAGGGAAATTTAAGACAGCGTAAATTGAAGAAGTACTGTGTGTTTGTTTACAGTATCAGTACTGTGCAAGTAGTCATTTTCAGCCATTTGTATAACTTTGGGGTGGGAGGGATACAGTGAGAGATCATGCAATTGAATGATTGTGCTTTAGTTGTGTCAGAGGTGCTTTATTGGAACTAAAGTTTGATTCATTGTGTTTTACTGTTATTTTACATTAAGTTTCAACATTTTCAAATATACCAACATTTAGCATACTTGAGTTTTTAAAATGCATTAATGGAACAGATAATGGGGCAGGGTGGGTGGGATTAGGTTGATAATGCAGTTGATACCTATCTATGCAATACAGTTTTTGGAGCTTTACAGTTTTGCCATTTCTGTCTATCTTGTTTAGAAGAACAATATTTTGCTAAGTTATGATTAGATAGACATGACAGGAAATCTGGATATGTCAAGTATTAATATTAGTACTACATGAAATGCATGCTCAGAGAATAGATCCTAAGTTACCAAATCGTTTTGACACAGAAATTAATGGATTTATGTAACTATTAATATTAAGATGAAAAGAACTTGATTTCTTGTAAAGTAGATGCTAGGTTTACCTGGTCACTGTTAAACACTGATGATTTTACATTTTGTTTTTTGTGGCTTATTTTGGAACTTTAAAATATGTTCATTTTTAATTTAGTCAGGCGTTGATGATATTTTGACTCAAGGATAAATATTACTTGGTGTAAAGCAATATACACAGTTTAACCTTCTGTTCATATGTAACTTCAGATATATAACTGGTCAAATATAGAGGAGTCTTAGGGTTGTCTATAGTGTACTAGAACTACAACTTAAAGTGTGACAATACAAGAGTATATCAAAATAGTACTCATAAAGCTCAGAGAATTTTCAAAGAAATGCAACTAGTGTTTAATGCTCAGATCACTGGCTTGCATATCACTTCCTGTTAAAATATGGAACTTGTCTTTATGGAACTACTGCTAAAACTTCTTGTTAAAATATATAGCTTGTCTTTATGGAACTACTGCTAAAACTTCTTGTTAAAATGTGTAGCTTGCCTTTATGGGACTACTGCTAAAACTTCTTGTTAAACTGTGTAGCTTGCCTTTATGGAACTACTGCTAAAACTTCTTGTTAAAACATTTAGCTTGTCTTTATGGAACTATTGCTAAAACTTCTTGTTAAAATATATAGCTTGTCTTTATGGAACTGCTGCTAAATACATGTAAAAACAAGAAAAAAAGCCAATGGCTGTCAATACAGCAATCGTGCAAAATATGTTATGATCATAGTCATATTGAATATTCTAGTTCAGGGTCTTCAAAAATTGAATTGAATGTATCAATTGCACACATTTGTAGGTTTGACAATTTATCTATATATAAACACAGATATCATGCAAAATGTAATAAACAAATAAACTTGTATCTAATTACCAAAATCTAACTCAAAGAAACATTGTTACAACAAAGTGTATTTGTAAGATTTCTGAATTCATGTAATGATCTTTTCTCATTTGGGTTTCATGTAGGAAATGTATTTGAAACTACAGATGTTGTATGTTTTAAAGTGTTATTATTCCCTTTTTTATTGCATATATACTTGTTAATTCTCTTAGCAAAGATTCTGACCAAGCATTCTTCTCTAAAAATTGCATTGCATAAATATTTATTGTACTTCCAATCCAATTCCCCACAACACAACCCCATTTTGCTCAACGACATGAAAATGGGTTTATTCTAAAATGTTGAAACTTAATGTAAAATAGTGGTAAAACACAGTCAAATTTTAATTCGAATAAACACACAGTATTCTTAGGTCTATTCATCCAGATTGGAATCATGCTTTCATGTTTGATTCATTTTTGTGTTGCATGCATTTTAATATCTTCTTAGTACATTTGGAGGTTGGACAGCATTTTTGAATAATATGAAAAATCCCAAAACTTCCATGTATTTCATGTTATGCATATTTTTTTTGGTCAATATTAGAACAGTTATAAAGTTTTGTGAAATTCTCATGTATAAGTGAATTAATGAATAAGACAGCTGTTGTTAATTTTCATTTTATTCCTATACTTAAATAAGGGGACTTATGATACCCTCTGTCACACAGTCCTTTACTGCATCTTCTAAAGCATTGGGTGGAAATCTTTGAAACTGTAGCTATGTTGCCTTTGGGTAAACTATCTGCAAGAGAAAGTGGTCACTCTTGGCTTTTGGGGCAGAGTAAGGGAGAGGGTTTGGAAGGGGATTTAAATTTGCACACCAAAAAGTGGGGAGATTTGCAATAGTGTTGTAGTTGCTTTTGTTTGTCTTCATTTACCATTATTAAAAATAATTTTATTAAAAAAAACAACTTTTTCAGATATTGCACTTGATTGTTAAAATGACTTTCCCTTGATGTGTTAATGTTAAAATGATTATCAAATTACCTTAAACTGCCTAACTTAGACAAGTAATTAAATTATAATCTTTACATTAGTCTGTTGTTTTTTTTTTATCTTAATCTATCCACTATGGATCTGTATTGTTTCATTTTCACTGATTCACTGGTTGTGTGAAAATTGCTTCTAAGCAAACCAATAAAATAACTACAAGTCTGTGGAATTCTTTTATATTACATCATATACTTTTGTCCTGAGTCTGTATATGGATGGGGCATATATGTTGCATTGGTAGTGTATTTACTTTGCACTACTGTAGACATAGGTTTGATCCAGGACTTGTTTTTATCTGCAAAGATATGTGTTTACCAAATCAAGGTTGGTGGTTTCTTCTAGGTTCCTCAGTTAGCTTCTCCAAGAAGACCACATCTTGCTGACATCTGGGCTGTCAAGAGCACAATGCATTCTATAAATAGCAAGTGCTTGTTGTGTTGTTAATATAAAATAAATAAAGTTTAAGCAAAGGGTACATATAATTTGCAGATGGAATAATTAGTCCACTACATACTTAATTATTTTTTTGATGGCTTAATAATTCAATTTGTATCAAGAGCTGTTCATCTTTAAAACAAATCTGGGCAACTTAAAACCGTCTAGGGTCACTTTGCTTTAAAAACATCAAGACCTGCTTGAAAACTGAAAGGGTTACTTTACTTTCAGACATGGAGGGCTACTTCAAAACATCAAAAGCAGCTTTACTATAACATATTGAGAGCTACTTCAAAACATTGGGGGCTACTTTACACAAACATATCAAGGGCTACATTACTTGGAAACACTGCAGCTTTACATTAAAACATCTGGGGCTGCTTACATTAAAACATCTTGGGCTACTTTAAAACATTTTGGGCTACTTTACTTTAAAGCATCTCGGGCTGCTTACTTTAGACCATTAAGGGCTATTTAAAAACATATTCAAATGTTTTACTTTAAAACATCTAGGGCTACTTTGCTGTAAAACATCTTGAGATACTTTCCTTTAAAATATATAGAACTACTTTTCTTTAGAACATCAAGGCTTAATTTACATTAAAACATAGAGCTACTACTTTAAAACATCAGGAGTTACTTTACTTTAAAGACATTTAAGGCTACTACTTTACAGCATCTGAGTATACTTTCAAACATCTAGAACTTTTGTACTTTTAAACCGTGAGGGCTGCTTAACTTTTAAACATCTTGACCTAAGATGCCATGACCTTGAGGTAGCCTAGATAATGACCCATGATGAAAAACAATGCACAGCCTACGCATTTGCTTATCTAATTCTTTAAAATGGTTGGTTTTGTTTGGTTTTGAAAGATTTCACAGTGATTGAACAAGGTTTTTAAGCATATTGTTAAAATTTTATGAGCATTAGACAAAAGTGGAAGTTACAAGAGTTGAATTTGTAGGTTATTTAGCAGATTCATTTTGTTTGCCCTGCTCAGTTGGGCAAGCTTTTATCAGGTCACTTAATTTTTGCTACAATTCACTCCTTTCAGTTCATAAGAATCTCATATGCAATACTTGAGAGATGCCTTCATTCACTGATAGGTTGGTTGGAATGAGGGATGGGATGGAGGTAGACTATGTGGAATTCAAATTGTTTCTTATGGAAGAAATCATGTCAGAATTAAGGGCACCCTAGTTCTGGGGATCAAGTCTGTATTTTAGCCTTAATGCATTAGCCTGTCAGAGCCTTGTATCAGTATCTCATTACCCATTACCGGTGCATCAATTTAAGATAAAATTTCATTTAATTTTGAGATAGACAGCAATGTTAAAGGACATGATTGATTCTCAAATGAAGCAGAGGTCAGCTGAGGTTCCAACCAGTTCTTCCACTGAATGGCACATGCCAGAGTGACAGCTTCATTACACACCAATTTAATGGGAATTCACCACATTAATTGTCACCTCCTACAGGGCAAGCAGTGTTTCCCTTAGCTATCATCTGCTGATGCCCTGTTGTAGGTGTAGGAGTCCATAAAGGAGTCCATAAAGATGCCCAATATGGACTCTAATGTTTATAGACCCAATCTATTAGTCACCAAACACCATTAAAACAACCCTATGTACATAAAATGTTAATATTTGAAATTTTGGATAAGTAATTTAAAAGTGGGTGGTACAAGAGTCATGAAATCAGGTCTTGGTCACAGATCCATGACTGAAGCTTTTTGCTTCCACCCTAAGACATGGTTTGGAGGTAGAGTGGACAAACTTTGAGTGTGTGTGCATGTGTGTGATTTTGATTTTTAACATAGCTTTAACAATATTTCAGTCATGTCACTATGATGTCGGCAGTGTGGCAGTTTATAGTGATGTCTAGCACTGGGGCATCATGCCGCAGACATGTAGCATGATGTCCCACCCAGCCACATCATCCTGACACCAGGCTGACCAGCCCTAACACTAACCTCTTAATGCTGAGCGCCAAGCGAGGCAGCTGTTAGTACCATTTTTATGTCTTTAGTATGACTTGGCCGTGGATCAAACCCACGACCTCCAACATCCAAGGCGGATGCTCTAACCACTAGGCCATGGGAGTGGTGATTCTATTAAGACATTTATAGATTTATTGCCCCTGTGTGACTTGGACCTTTCATCATATTCTCAGTGGCATCTGGGACATGTGCACACATTTTTAGTCGAAGGTAAAGCTGGTAACTACTGTTAATTATGTTTTGTTTTCCTTTTCAGTCTATAAATATATTTGCATTACATGTGGAGACATTAAACTTGATGCATATAAGTATCACGTCCAGAAATTGTTTTCTCATGCTTGTTTTCAAGGTCAAGTTCAGAAGTTAACTTTCTTTCTGCTTGCATAGTTTTCGTCTGTGTGAGATATAAAAGGATGAAACTTCATACACTAATGTATTGCCGCTAGAGGATGTGCCTGGTATCATATTGATGAGCATATTTTCAAGGTTAAATTAAAAAATCAAGTTTGGACTTGGTGCACATACTGTATCTGTAATTACTGTAATTATGTTATATGCTGTATTATGCAAACTGTGTCAAGGTCATGGTCACTGATCAATATTTATGCTCCTGCTTAATGAATCAAACCCTGTTTGAGATGAGGAAGATTGAAACTTTATATGCTTACATCACTACCACAAAGTGACTTTGATGCCACAGTTAGTGTCATCTTTAAGGTGAAGGTCACTTAAAACTTTCAGAGTTGGCTTTCTAACATAATAGCTGTCTTTTGTAAAATTTCATAATTGTGTTATGTTCGTGATGTCACCACGATAAACACAAGGGATAAAACTTCACTGAATTAGCATGTTTAGTTTTATTGGTTTCAGCCAGCCATTGCCACTTTAGGACCATAAATTATCACGAAGTAGCACACTTCTTAACAAATGTAGCTACTTCTATTTAGAATTCTATTTACCTATAAATCTCATATTATGATCACATTTGATGGCACAAAAGTGGGGGTTTATTAATAATAGGTCTGCTAAACTTCAAAATTTTGTTTCCATGGTAACCTCTTTTATTAATAAAGGTGGAAGACATTAGTCTGGCTGTACATAATTGAAGCTGAATAAAAGTTGTGCATTGAAAAGTAATCTGTGATGATTTAGTGGTGGTGTATGGTGGAAAAATTTAAATGGGAGAATCATATGAAACACATAAATAAATTCTGGCTAGACTTAATACCTTGTTTTTTTTTACTTCTGTTTCTTGCAAGAATGAAACATTTCTCATTAGTTAAAAGTTTTCTTTGTTTCATTTCTTGGCAAAAATGTTCTTGGTAAATACAATGCTGATATAGCTGTGGTAGGAAATGTAATTTGAATAACATTGAAGGACTTTGCTGTTTTGTTCTTTTTTTTAAAATTAGTATTTATGTCTTTTTGTATAGCATCTAAAAGTAAAAAAAATGGATTATTTGACCCAATCCCCTGGTGAATGCCTAAACTTTCTTAGTGTACATTGACGGAGATTCTTGTTGTGAAATAATATGGCCAGAGGTAAAGAAAATTAACTTTGACAGTGAATTGTTTGTGAAGGAAATATATATATATATATATATATATATATATATATATATATATATATATATACAATATAAATAAGCGTGAATAAAGGTTATTACCATTTGTATAACTAGATAAACCCATGCATAATGGTAAGTGTACTCCCCATTTAAAAAAATTTCAGCATGTATTGACTTAATTATTTCATCTGATAGAAAGTCCTCCTCTACTTTTCTGACAAATTTATTAGGCAGGCCCCCATGTTGTACCATGGAAGAAATACTGGATGTAGAAAATATACACCCATGTTTTGAAAAATTAAGATTAAAAGCCTTTTAAAATCAGGAATCCCTACAGAATAAACTCTGTTTAAAAAATAAAAAAAAAAAGGGTTAAATTTAGGGTTATATTTAAAAAGTCCACATTGCCAAGTTGCCTTTAGTCATTGTCTTATGTAATGAACATAGACATGCAGAAGATAGGAAGATAGTTGCAGTACATGTGTATCAGTAAATACTGGTATTTATTTGCAAGATGGGATAATTAATGTGAGCCATGAATTAAATCGTTTCATGACACTTCTTTTTTAAATGTTATAAGGTAACTATTTACTCATTAGAGCTTTATGTGTAGAGTTTTGATTGATTACAAAAATTGAAAAATTATAAAAAACAGATGCTTTACAGATATGTTGACAGTATTGACATTGTAATAAGAAACTTGTATGGACTAAAAATTAGTTGATTCTTGAAGTCGGAATTTTACTTCTTCCAACAGCGTGCCAAAATTTACATGTTCCAAATAAATATTTGGTTAGGTACATGGAGTCATCATTACAATAATTAATATGTACAGAAGGAAAAATAATGATTTTGGATGAGATATCTTGGTTGGATGAATTTAAACTGAATTTAGCTATTAGTAAATGCAGCACATGAAACTATGTTAACCTTAGTTGAACTCACACACTTTATATTAATCTTAGTTGAACTCACACACTTTATATTACTCTTGGTTGCTGGAAAATAAATTTAAAAAATTCACACATTATTGAACAGGGATGTTATAATGCAATAGTTGGCCCATGCAGTTGTGTCACAATACCATATATACCTACTTATTGGTCCTGTCCAACTCCAAACTGTACAGACCCATGTTTGCCATTGCATACTGTGCCTGCAGATCTGTGTCTTTGTACTTTGTTAGGAGTAATCAGTAAATCAAACAACACAGACCCTGATCTGCAGGCAGATTATGAGATCAGGCTTTATGTTGTTTGCAGCAGTATTTTGCATATTAGCAAGTGTATATGGTATATTTATTTGAAACCAAAATTTTATGGTGGGGTAGGGATAGATGGTAATTAAAAGGTGGACTTTGATGACTTGCATATAATAAAAAAAAACATTCTTTAAGATTTTATCAAAGTTTAATTTACAAGTCGGTTTATTTGAATGCAACACTACCATATGTACTGACTTATAAGTCAAGTCAAACTGCAAAGATTCTTATCTGCCATAGCATAATGCACCTGCAGACCAGATTATATGTTGTTTGTTCTACTGATTACTTCTAACAAACTGCACAGACTTAGATATGTGGGTGCATGATGTGCCAGCAGATTTGTGTCTGTGCTAAGTGAAGTTGGACTCTACTTATAGCAAGTACATATGGTATATGCACAGGCTTATTACAGCTGATTTGATTGGTCAAGATGGATCATCCTATTTATAATTTAGTGTTGACAGTGGGATTGATCCAGGGATAGACAGTGGTCTTAATTTGTCAGACTGTTGTGTCTGATGCTTTCATTTTCAAATCAAATCCAAATGTTATACTATTCAGCATACAATAAAATCACATTAGTTAACATACACATTTCCTGCCCCATGCAAAGTTTGATTTCCTGTGGCAGTTAAATCTTCCCGCATGCTGCTTGTTGTTAAGTGAATGCCAACATAGATTATCAAAACTTATTCAGCGGCCTTATATTTTCAAATTCTGTCTCATAGTAAAGCAAAATAATAATAATAATAATAAACATTTAGTATAAATGAAAGGATTGCTTACAAATTTGATATTTTTGTTTTTGACAACATTTCAGTTGCCTTCGATCCCCCCCTCCCCGCCCCCTTCTGATACCTGTGCTGACAAACCTACTTCATTTTCTGCATTCATCAGTCCTGGATACATTGACTGGTTTGGCTGTGATTTACATAAAATACATGCAGTAAATGACAAAATTCTAGTATCATTCAATTTTAGTGAATCATTCTTATTAGAGTCTTAGAGGGACAAAAATTAGTGAATTACTGATTGATGAAATATGCATTCTTGTTTTTCGATTTACATTTGTGTGTTTGTAAAATAACATTTTACTGAATTATCTAATCTTGGCAAATTTTGAAAGGTAATTTTTTTGTTTGTTTTTGTTAGTTTTAATGGTACTCTTAAAGCATTATTGGGGAGATCATACTAAGAGAATTGGAGCTAAGTGCCTTTCCCAACTGAGGCAGGTATGAAACCTGCAATCCATGAATTGAGTCTGACGCTCTACCAACTGAGCCACAGTTGACTTGAGACATACTAAATGACTGAAATTGACTTGAGACATACTAAATGACTGAGCTTGACATTAGCATGGTGCTATGGTGGTAACTAATCAACTTTGGTCCTGGGTGTCTTTCATTACATAATTGCACTGTGTAAAAAATTGTAGTGTATGTAATTGCTTAAAAGACATGTCCAACTGCAGACATGATAGATCCTGTTGCATGAGGCAACAACAGATCTGGACTGTGTTGTTTGTTCTGACAAACTGCTTAAACCCAGATCTGATGGCTCATTATGTGATGACGGATCTGGGTCTGTGCAGTCAGCAGTTGGATCTGACTTTATAGGGGAGTATATATGGTAATGATCTGCTTAAATGTTATGCTTATTAATGATCTACTTAAATGTTATGTTCATTAATGATCTGCTTAAATGTTATGCCTATTAATGATCTGCTTAAATGTTATGCCTATTAATGATCTGCTTAAATGTTATGCCTATTAATGATCTACTTAAATGTTATGTTCGTTAATGATCTGCTTAAATGTTATGCTTATTAATGATCTGCTTAAATGTTATGCTCATTAATGATCTGCTTAAATGTTATGCCTATTAATGATCTTAAATGTTATGCCTATTAATGATCTGCTTAAATGTTGTGCCTATTAATGATCTTAAATGTTATGCCTATTAATGATCTTAATGTTATGCCTATTAATGAACTTAAATGTTATTTTTATTAATGATCTGCTTAAATGTTATGCTCATTAATTATCTGCTTAAATGTTATGCTCATTAACGTTTCAGATCTAAAGCATTTATGTAGTCATGTATAAACTTTGTGAATCAGCTCTTTTTCTAAGCAGACTGCACCCCTTTGGTCAGATAAGAAAATGAGGTTTTTCTTGAAATAAAAGATAATGCCTTAAATTTTACCCAGCCAAAGTAACTTTAAAAGTGTGTGTGTGTGTGAGCACGCGCGTACAAGAGAGAGAGAGAGGGGGAGAGAGAGAGAGAGAGAGAGAGAGGGAGAGAGAGAGAGAGAGAGATTCCAACTAGTTTGCATTGTGTTTATGATTTATTTGAAATAATTAGTCCTCTTCATCCCATCTGGGTCATCAGGCTGCAACTAACTTGCACCATCTAGGTCACTCTTGAGCAATGGCTTGTGCCTTGCCTGAGGAAAGTCCCATCTCTTCATGCTCGGTCATCACTGTCCTTCACAAGGTTATCTTTGGCCATACACATATATGTTAGGAGTAATCAGCAGAAAAAACAGCATTGACCCAGATCTGCAGGTGCAATATGCTATGGCAAATCAGGATCTTTGTTGTTTGTAGTTTGACTTGACTTATAAGCAAGTATATATGGTATATATGGTATCATTACTAACTGTTTTGTACTGTAGGTGGCAGTGTAGTAAAGGTATGGGATGCTCTATCAGGAGGGAAACTTCTTACAACACTGTGTCATCATCACAAGACAGTTACCTGCTTGACATTCTGCAGTAATTATCAGCGCTTTATGAGTGGAGGCCTCGACAGGTAACTTCATTGACATGTTTCAGACTTTTGTATTTCAAAACACAAGTTTTTTTGTGTCTTGTATTTGAATTGTAGGCAAGACACATGTTTAACTTTTCTGATAGTGTAGTCAGTGTCCTTGTCAGGATTGAATGGTGGGGGCAAGACAGTGTAGTCAGTGGCCTTGCAAGGATTGGGTGGTGGGGGCAAGACAGTTCCAGTGATTACATAAGGTTTTTCTGTTTAGGTTGGTTTCTGTGACACAGTTCCAGTCATTACACAAGGATTTTTTGTTTAGGCTGGTTTCTGTGACACTATTTTCAGTACAGTCATAAAGCTTGATGAGTGCATTTCCTTTTCAGGGATACTGTTTGTCAGTCAGAAGAATGTTACAGTGATCTGTATTTATAACCCACTGATTACAGTTTTGCATTTAGCTCATTTTCTCAGAAACTTTTGTATATAATGCCAGGAAACTGAATGGATCTACATCAAGAGTACTATTCACATTGGGGTGGTGGGGGGTGGTGATAAGTCACATTGACTACTCTTCATGCTCCACTGATTTCTTACATTGGACCCTTTGACACATGTACAGACATGCAACCTGAAAGGTGCATTCATCTTGAGGGATACTGTTCACCACAAGCAAAAATGGGTTGTGGTGACCTGCTATATATGTGCACTTCATTCAAATTTGAGCTCACCTGGCCATGAGATCAGGTGAGCTTATGGTAAGGCCCTGTCCAGTGGGTATTGTCCAGCAGTCATGCTTCCATCAACCATTGTTGTTACCACTCAAGCAGACATATTGCTAGTCAAATTTTTATCATATTTGGAATATACGTCATCAGACAAGTTCTAATATATGTGACATCCATGGATATTAATTAGGTGACATCCATGCATATTAATTAGGTGACATCCATGCATATTAATTAGGTGATCCAGTATCTGATTGGTTAAGTTTGTAAGCACTCTAAAGGCCAAATTTCTGATCTGATTTTGGAATACAAGTTTAAATCGTCACTATCTCGTACAAGTTTAAATACGCAATAGATCAATACACATTATTGAAATAACCTTGCATCTGATTTGCTGAGCTGGTTGCATCTGCAGAGACTAAATTTCACAACCGTATTAAATAAAATGTGAAATAAAACATGATTGTGCACAAGTTTCATTATGAGCAAGATATATGCGTATTAATTTTGCCAAGAAGTTTCATTAGCCTGTAGTAAAATGGCTGATATTCAACCCGATAAATAGACAGAGATCGCTTACATAGGGTTGTTTTCTGACAATGCTGTTCAAGTCTGACTAATGAAATGGTCAGCTGTTGTGTAATTTAAAGGGAGCGATATCAGGAGCACTTCAACGTCATGTTGTAATCGGCTTTTGCATTTAGTTAATTGTTTTTATCACTCTTGTTGTATGTTCAGTCTGGAAACTTGATTGGTGCATTTATCTAGATTGATATTATTGACATTAAACCTGCATGATGGTGTATCTTGGGATAAAATGTAGTTCACCAAAAGTGGGTCACTGACCTACTTTCCTTCATTTAATTAAAAGTTGTACCTAGACCTAAACTCATGTAGTTTGTCACCTGTTGCTACCAAACTCACAGTAAAGGTGCATCTTAGAATGGATGATGTTTGTCGCACACTTGAACTGGGCTTCTGTGACCTGTTTTTCCAGATTTATACAAAATTGCACAACAATTGTATTGGTTTGGTTTTATTGGGTTTAATGCTGTTTGAGTTTGTGGGTTTAGACCCATTTTTGAGCACATGCCAGTCAGTATATATATTGTGGATGGAAAACTCCAGGAAGAACCACCAACCCACAGGAAGTGACTAGCAGGCTTTCTCAGGTACCCACTTTGGCCAGATTGAGACACAAACCCCCATAAAGGTGAGATGTCAGTGATCTACAACATACAGGCTTATGCCTTAGACCACTTGGATAAACATGGCTATGCAAAAATTGTAACCATCATTCCTGTGTAGGCTGTAACTCCTGTAATATTACATCTATTGACATCTAAATTTACACCATGTGTATCTTAGGATGAACATGTGTCACATATTGTAACTTGGTTAATGTGATCTCCTTTCTCAGAAATAAAAAAGATGTGTCCAAATTGTGTCCATACTAGTGTCATCACCATTCTACATATTACCATCAAACTTTCCCTGATTATACATCATAGGATGAACATTTGTTGCACACCCAAACTGGGTCACTGTGACCTACATTTGTGTTTGTTTGAAATGACTTAAACATTATGTCTATCTTCTCTTTCCAAGCTGCATTTCTATACTACCACACTTTTGACATCAAAATTACACTTTGTGAGCATCTTCAGATGAGAGTGTATCAGGCATCATAAGTGGGTCACTGTGACCTACTTTGGGGGATTTAACAAATGGGTTACATTTATATCCAGGCTCTTAATTCCAAAACCTTGTCACCTGTTGCTACCAATTGTCATAGGGTACATCTTAGAATGAAAGTATCCTGCACAGAAAAACTCGACCACAGTGACATGTTTTATCAAGATTTTAAGCATTTTTCTAAAGATGGTTCAGCTCTCCAGTTTTGACACTGTAACCTAGTACAATAAAACGTGCATTGTAGGTGCATCTTGGAGATAAATGTGTATCACACTACATAACTTAATTGATGGACCTACTTTATTTGGATTATTGAACACTCTTAAAGATATTTACTCAAAGTGATCTCCTGCTCTATAACAACTCAAGTGATTTTTTTAATGTACTTTTATATGTAATATTTTCGTGCCATGTCTGTTATAACATTTAGAGATTAACATTTAAGAACAAAAATTATTATTCCAAGGTATGAAGATTTAGCTTGACTGGTCAAAGACCAGATGAGCTTATGCAATTGGCCTGTGTCCCTTAGCATATTGAATTAAATGTTTAGTAGATTGATTTCTCTGAAGAATATTTGTAAGAAGGGAGACTTTTGGGTAAAATGTACTTTAAGTTTCATTATCATATAGTTTGAAGAATATTTGTAAGAAGGGAGACTTTTGGGTAAAATGTACTTCCAGTTTCATGATTATATAGTTTGAAGAATATTTGTAAGAAGGGAGGCTTTTGGGTAAAATGTACTTTCAGTTTCATTATCATATAGTTTTCCCATTGGTTGAGAGCTTCAATTTATACTTTAAAAAATCTGAAATCTGGACCATTTTGGCCTTGCAGGGAAATATAATATGAGCAGTAGCACAAGCTTGAGCCCATACAAGATGATGATGATGATGATAAGGGTTCTACAGAAAATACCTTGTATACTGTAATGATGGTCATTCTTGGGACACCTGTATTTTTTTTTCAAAAATAACTTTTTTTTTATGACCTATAAAAGTTTTGATTCAAAATTATAGCAATTTTTTTATGTTATATAAGTCTTGGGTTACCGCAGAGATTTTTTTTTCTTCTACTGACTGCTTAGCATATTTTATCAATTAAAACTTTTTCAAAATAAAACAAGACCATGGTTGTAATGGTACTAAAATTATTAATTATTAGGTTGAAATGTTATAAACTAATACGATTTATTTGAAAAATTAATAAATATATTTAATTTTCTCATTTTCTTATAATTTCTGCCTATTTCAAATACATATAATTTCATCCTACAATGACAATCACTAAGCACTAGCACAGATGCTGAACCCATATTAACAGCAACTTTTTCCCGATTTTGCTATAGTTCACTATTGTCAGTTTATGTTTTTTTTGTGTTATAATTATCAAAAGTCACGAGTAATTACATTTTCTGCCTTGAAAATTTAATTATTTAACTTGTTAAAATGTGGTAGTATTAAAATAATGATAATAATGTTTGGTACATCACTCGCATTTATAGTGACCTAGTTTACGTCATGGTGGTGTTGTTGCATGTGCTTTTAACATTTTAATTTTCGCTGAATAAAAATACATCTTGTGATTTCAGATTATAGGCTCCAGACTTTTTAATAATGTGTCTAAAATATGATGAAGTATCAGAAATAATGCTTTGGAAATAATTTAAATAAGAGATGGTCACTGCAGTGTGACATATGGCGATCTTAACAATGTTTTAGTGTTAGGACACTGAAAGGTTTATATTTTTTTACATGCATATACATCTTGAGACAAGAAAATTATTTTCTCCAGTCCCAAGACTTACTGTTATTACAGTTCTTGTATATGTCGAGTCCAAATGCAAAAAAAACTGCATGTGCAGTTTTGTAAGAGTAATCAGTAGAACAAACAACATAGACCCTGATCTGCATTATGTGACAGTAGATCAGGGTTTGTTTTGTTTGCAGTTGGACCTGTCTTATAAGCGAGTACATACAGTGCATGTTGTCTTTTTACCTTTCTGGCCTTATTTTATTATTAAAAATATAGAAATATCATTTACTAGGTATATTTTTCTATCTTAACTTGTTAATGCCAAAAGATGCAATTTTGCATCCATGGTCTGTGACATCATCACTGTCTCACATCCCAAAGCCAACTTAGATTCTCAAAGACATAAACAGTCTTCTTGTCAGTTGATGACATCATTTATAGCAAAAGAAGACACTTTGCAGGCTGAAGTTATTTGGAATCTGCAGACAGTTTCAAAGCATAACAGTTATTTGTTTAACATGGAATAAACAAAGTCTTTGCCAGCATGCTCCCAGATAGCAACATCACTAAAAACGTTTCATGCTGAGATAGAAAAACTTTGTATTTCACCTGTTTTGGACTAGACTCATACTTCTTAAGGATTCTAAAGGAAAAATTGGAAAATGTACAATTTTTTGTCCTTTTCGACCATGAAAAAGCCTTGAAAATTGCTTGAAAGTTTGTCAAAAGATTCTGCTATGGACCTGATATAGGTTTGCCAGTTTAGGTCAGGTACCAGCATATCCTTTTACCTGTTGCCACCTGGAATTAAGGATCCATCATGGAATGCATATTTATTGCAAAACAGTTTAACTCATTTTCCCAGCATGCAATGATTTGCATTATTAGAAGTACCCTTGTTCTGGACTCTGTTGCATGGACTCTGTTGCATGGACTCTGTTGCATCCTCACAAATCAAGATAGACCAGAACTGATGGTGTTAGAGAAAAGGAGAAGGATGTAGCCTTACAATGATATCAAGTAATTTAGACTTCTTTTTGCATTAGAAATGCAGCGAAAAAAATGTACAAATTTGGAGACTCAGTTTTTGTAGTCAAATTGGCAGTTCTGGATCCAGAGTTAGTTTCCAGATTTTAGGCTCCCTGTAGTTATATCTAAAGTTGACCAGTCCAAACAGCACACAGACTGATAAACCTTTGCAAAAAGTAGGGTGATTTTGAGATTAAGGATTAAAAAAATGGTCAAAATGCAAAATATGGTCCACAAAAACTTAAAAACCACCCCAACCCACAAGCACCAAGTCCAATTTGTACTCATCTGCTCATGCACATGTAAAACAGATAAGTGGAAACATTTTTTAACATACAAGTCTGATATCACAAGTTTGTGTTTTGCAGTGTTCACAAAAAAAATCACACTGCTCTGGTGGCCTAAGTGATCAGAGCATCCGCCTTGGATGTGGGAGGTCATGTGTTCAAACCCAGGCCAAGTCATACCAAAGACTTATAAAAATGTTACTAACAGCTTGGTATTCAGCATTAAGAAGTTAGTGTTAGGACTGGTTGGCCTGGTATCAGGATAATGTGACTGGTTGGGACATGATGCTACATGTCTGCAGCATGATGCCCAATGCTAGACATCACTGTAAACTGCCACACTGCAGACATCATAGTGATATAACTGAAAAATTGTTAAAGCTACGTTAAATATCCAAATCTCTCTCCCTCTCTCTCTCTCTCTCTCTCTCTCTCTCTCTCTCTCTCCCTCTCTCTCTCTCTCACACACACACACACATGCACGCACACACACACCCCATCAGATTTTTATAAAAATGCATTTAGTTTTAAATGAGGAAATAAAATACCAGAATCATTGAATTCTGCCCTTCAGTTCTTGCTATCATTGGCTAATCCATGGAGGTCATCAATTACTTCTGTTAGGAAATAGAGCAATGCTCTATTCCCCATATACAGACTAATGAAAATTTGGAAATTTTTTATTACACACATTTAAGGCTGTACGTTTCTTTTTGAGACAAATCTGACTGTACGGATTATTTAACATTACTTACCATATATACTCACTTATAAGCCGAGTGAAACTGCAAACAACAAAGATACTGATCTGCCTTAGCATAATGCACCTGCAGATCAGGGTCTGTGTTCTTTGTTCTACTGATTACTCCTAACAAACTGCACAAACCTAGATTTGCCAGCACATTATGCGATGGTAGATATGGGTCTGTGCAGTTTGCAGTTGGGCTGGTCTTGTAAGTGAGTATATACAGTATAAGAAGATGCACTGATTCTATAGTTTATAATTTGTTTTTACAAGTAGTGTAACCTAGTGGGTGAATATATACAATCTCTAAATTCAGAATATTTGTAGAACTTTACTTTTACTTTGAACCATATGTATCTAATCTTTAAGACAATATAATATTGCTGTGTTTTTTCTCAGTATCATTCTGAGTTTGAGATTTACATGGCCAACACTGTCTGTTATTCTGATGTTGCTATTGGTCTGTCAGTAGCAGCTATTATGTTTAATCTACCAATCAGATTAACAGGGTGTTCCTAATTGAACACAGGCTCCTCCCACAGGACCTCATTGGCTGACTGATTCATAAATCTTGTGTTTAATTCAGATTGACCTGAAAATATATGAATCAGAAGGAGCAGTTATAAATTGTTTTTTTATACATCCTCACCTCTGTCTCATAATTGATGTAAACATAGACTGGGTTTCAAATGTTCTGATTAGAAACATATTTGTGCAGAGATGATTCTTAAGAGGGTCCCTAATGGGGAAGTGAGGATAAAATGTTAATGAATATTGGCTTGCCAGAGATGAGTTTACCAGAAATGCAAACTGTCAGTTGAGATATGATTTAAGAGAATTATTTCACATCATGATCCTTCAGTACCTATTAATCATAAACTGTTTTTAATTTGTTACAATGACTTAACAGCTATAGAGGTGAACAGATAGACCATTGTATTCCAGTCCATTTACTACTGTAATATCCCTGAGGTAGAACTGGAGTATGGTGACATGCTAACCTGGGAATAATGTTCTTAAAAGAATCTTAAATTTTCATATGAGGTTAAGGCTTAATGGTACAATGAAGATAATAAATACCTAGTTTTCGTAAAATGTGGTTATTTTTTAACATAATTTGTTTTAGTTATAATACTGATCCCAACAACTCATGACCAAAATGAAGCTGGTACAGTTTCTTTACGTGAGGAATATTTCCAACTGATATCCAGTTCTTAGACATTCTAGATAATGACTCTGTTTGAGAGCAATAACTTGTAAATATGTTCAGTGTTCAACATTATGGAAATGTGCAAATTAATGTTATGGAAATGTGTGCAATGTATTTCTTTAACTTTCTTTATCCTTTCTGACATGCTGTGTAGTATACTTTAATAGTCTATTGTTTGCTTACATACCTGGCTGTCATATGGTAAAAACTCGTGAGATTAAAGATGCCTGTCTGTCCATGTCAATTTGTTCTTATATTTGGATAATTTTATAGTGCAGTGTCAGCATGCTAAGAGTATATTTGCATTATAGTCATTGAAAAAGATAGGAGATGAAGGATTGCTATGTATAATTTCTCAGCATCTCAGTCTGCAGATATCTCCGTCCTAATAATCTTAGGATGGAATACATATTTTGTTGCAGGTGTGTTGGCATTTATGTAGTCAGTCATGATATTCGGATTCTTTCACTCCAAAACAGGTGTTAATGAAGTATGATATAATGAATTCAGTCTCATCTTATGGCCTTAACCAGTTAGATAATGTGTTTAGATGATACAGTGTTGTGAAGCTTGACCTTTAACATAGATGCCTTAGAGTATTTAACACACACACGCACGCACGCGCGTGCGCACACACACACACACACACACACACCTTTCTATGCTTACCTATAAAAGTTGTGATGCAAAATAATAGTATTTTTCATTTGCTCTAAGTCTTGGCACATATCAGACATTTTTTCTGCTGATTGCTCAGAGTATTTTATCAATCATAATGCTTGAATTTTTTTTAAATGAAAGAAGACCACGGTTGTAAATTATTAGGTGGAAATGTTATGAACTGATTTAAATTTTTTAAAAATCTATAAATATATTTAATTTTCCTTGGTTATTTTATCATTTCTATGTATTTCAGATATGTAGAATTTTGATGATTGATGACAACCATTGCGCATTAGGACAAATGTTGTACCCATATGTGGGGGTTGGATTGGGGTGAGGTGCTTCCAATATTATAATTAAACTATTGTATAAGTCCCACCCTGGCTCGATTTGGGTTAGAAGTTAAATTAGTGAAAGATAGATGTCCAGCTCTGAGCCCCCAGTCAGCAAAGCCAACAGTTAAATGGTTAAATAACAGAAGAGGGTGAAATTCAATGAATAACAATTTAATAACAATTCAATAGTCAAATGGTTCAAATTTTCTAAGTACACTCCTTCTGCTCGCCCCTTTAATATCCTGTTGCATCACTTGATTAGTGTGTGATAGATTTCCACGTGTTCTTGTATTCTACTCATCTGTGTATTCTTCTCTCCTATTTCTCCCCAATTCCTTTTCTCATTCTCCCCGACTTTCTCCAAACTCCTTCTCCTCCTCGACTTCTCTATACTGCTTCTCCTCCTCCTCGACTTCCACCTCCAGACTCATTTTCCTCCTCCACCTTCTATCCACCTTCTCTCCACTGACTAGACTTTTGTCGACTCTGACTGTTCTTCTAGTCTCAGTTCTGTCTCCCCTCTTGGAGACTCGGGACTCAACTGAACCGGAAGTTCTGTCCCCAAAAAAGCTTCCTTTTCGAAGCTTTTCTTCCCTTAGAATCTGTTCATAAGTTTTACTGCCAAATTATGAGTGGCTTCTCGGAGTAACCCTATTTCTCAACAATCTGTCTAGGCGTCTACTAACCTTTTGCTTGCGAGTTACGAAGTTATCATTCGGATCTAAATCGTAATTACACCCTGTATCTCAATCCCGATTGGATGTCGCTGTGAACTGATCCAATCAAACTTAGTGGACAATGTCCTCTTGCTGTCTGTCCACGTGGGGACGGATGAGAACAAGCCCTGTTCACCCTGCAGGCTTCCTTTGATCCTAACCTAACCTCTTAACACCTAGGTGTGAATATTACAAGCCTTTGTAAAATGACGCAAGCGGTCCCCTACACCAACTCCAATTCCGGTCCTCTCTGACTGGTCATGTAACCTTGCATAAGAGATTAAAACTAGCCCGCGGCAATGTTTAGACATAAAACACATGGCTTGCTTATACATTACTTAATACCTGGGCTTAGCAAACATGACACCATATTAAAAGTAATTTCTTCCGAATTTTCTCCGGTTTACTATTGTCAGTTGTAGACTGTTGCCAAGTAATGTAGACATTCTGTACACATTAAAAATATGTCCAAAAAACCCTTGATTTTAATACCCGACTTAAGGCAAAAAAATGCCAAAATTGGAATCTGAAGTTTAGTCTTCCTCTTGTTAGATCTTAAGCAGACCTGACCAAACTTCATACAGACAGATGAACCTACACAAATCCTAGGCTGACTGGGAGTCGGGGTGGTGGGGGACAAGCACACAAAATTAATGGGTCCAGATGGCAGAAAAAAAAGAAGAGAAAAAGTCCAAATTTCACCCATTTATTCATGCCTGGGGTAAAATACTTAATCCAAAACAACTTCTACATATGCAACTGTTGATATGAAAATCTATCTGAATCAGGTCACTGTGACTGAAAGAAGAAATATGGTTTCTATTCAGTAATATTATTTCTACATCACAGACCTGGACCACACTTTTTGGCTGGCTTGCACATGGGGGTTTGAAAAAAAAAAGGTCTTTTGATTAGGGGTCAGAAGGTCAAGGTCTCTATGGCTGAAGGTAGAAAAAAATGGTTTCAGCACACCAATTTTCATCTCCATTGAAGAGTATTAAACATCTGGCAGGCATATAACCTGTTGATGGTACTCATGTTAGTGGATTACTGTGGATTACATCTGAAGGTGTGCACGTTGACATAACCGTTGTTTACACACAGCATTTAAAAGAGTTGTGGGTTTTTTATATGCCAACCATAAAGTGGAGCATATTATGTGATGTTGGTCGGTCTTCATTTCTGTATAATAGCCTCAGTTTTCCACAATCTGCCATTACCAGACTTTTTGCCTTAAAAAATGAATCACTTGTGCACTACTCCAACTACCAATATGTTTGTTTTGTGTATTATATATGGACTGAAATTTCAATTCAAAAAAATGTTGCCACTTGTACATTCACATTCAAGGCAGTGATGTGCATTAACTTTTGTTCTTAAACAAGCCATGCAAATTAGCTTAATGGGCTCTGTCTCCCACAACAGTCTTCAAAGGATTTAACAGAGGTTCACCCAAGCTATTTTCAGTTATTTAAATAATCTGTGAAATGGTGGTTCTTTTTTTGTGACCACTTACCTTTTAATTGCCTTGTGATACAGTATTCTATTGTAGAACTGCAGGATGGTTTTACATCGGCACTCCACGGGACTATTTACTGTTTATACAGACTACCTGATGGGGAAATTTATAGTAAAAGTCCTTGTGGTTATTTTTTTTTCTTCTAAGATTACTGAAATCGTGGTTTTTGACACACCCCCACCCCCGTAAAGTGGGTGGGTCTGTGGGAAAAAATTGTGTTTTTTGCATTACACATCATGTATATACATGTAATATGCCCTTATGGTTATTACAGTTAATATTTATTACAGTTAATATTTATTACAGTTAATATTTATTACAATTAATAATGTTTTAGACTTACAGTAGAATGCATTGCATAAGAGAAAATCTGTGAACTCAACTAGTCTTCCAAACGTGTTTTGGATCACTATGAAACTTGAGAACTCATTGCGATGTGACAAAATCTTGTGAATTCAGCTAGTCTTTAAATTTGTTCTTGGATCACTATGAAATGTGATAACTCTTTGCAAAAATTTTGTATAAGACAGGAAGGATGGAGATGGACCTATAATGATCTGTTTCATCATGATGACCAGATTTATGAAAAGGTTTCACTTTAGCCTCTTTCCACTTGCCAGGAAATGTATTTGTTTTTATACTAAAATTACATATGTACACTGTATGTTATGCTTCCTGAAATGAAAGTTGCTGCTGTCCATAATAATCTTGGTCCAGTTAAGTCAGCACCTGTGGACTTTGTTATTCTGAATTTTGCAGATTTTTCAGTACGTTATTGTTTTTCTATGAAGGGTACTTCATAGAAACTACTGTCGGGAACTTTTTTCATTGCAAAGGCCTGAAAGTTTCTCATGGCTATAGGGATAATTGGTTCTTTGATATTATTAGTAAAAGTCACAAAAAGTTATTGATTTCATTGCCAATATCTTCATTGTTATTGATGCATGCGCCTTTTTTTCTTAAGGGACAAACAACTTTTGAATGAGAATGACTTTTACTAGGTTCAAGTTGTTTAAAAATTTTCCAAATGTTTTCTTTGTTTCTATTTTTATTCATCAACAAATGATAGAATTTTGTAAATGCAAATACACTGTTTTTCTGTGGATTGCTGAGCAACTTCCTACATATTAGAGTCAAGATTTTCATTTTGACCAATCAATGTACTGGACTATATTCACATCTTCACATCTTTCTTTTTTTTTTTTTTTTTTTTTTTTTTTTTTTACACAGTAGATGGGAGTATGGGGAGGGCGGGGAATTTTCCTCTGGTTATTAATTATGGTGCTGCTCACTATTTTTTTTGTGGAATACCAATTTTTCTGCTTAAATACCCAGAACAACTGGTCTTCTTTGGAAACAAGAGATCCCCTTTCCAAATATATGAACATACCTTATTTAGCTGCTTGTAAGTCAAATCCAACTGCAAACAAGATAGATCCTGGTCTGCATTCACATAATGCACCATCATATCAGGGTCTGTGTTGCTTGTTCTACTGATGACATCTAACTGCATTGACCCAGATCTGCTGGCATAATATGCAATGTCAGATCTAGATCTGTGCAATTTGCAGGTACATACAGTAAGTTTTGGTTTGGTGCTTATGGTACAACAACACAAGTAGATTGTTTAGTGCCAAGGCATTTGGGTAAAGTACCTTGCCCAGGACACACCACAATTGCTGACCCAGGATGGAGTGACAGTAGGATTCAAATCCTCACCCAGCTTGCTTATCACTGTAGAGTAAGTAAGAACAAAAAGGGCATTATTCACAAAACCATTAAAACTGATACTGACCAAAAGAAATGAAAGTACAGTTTATGGTTGAGCTGTTTATTTAGGCAAACCAGTAACCAACAGTAGGTTGGGGTAATTGCTATGACCTGTATCACAATAATGTCTGACTTTCCCCTTTCTGAAACCCCTTTTAAAAAAATGTTGGTGATAATTGTATGTGACAAGGCTATAGTCTGTATTTTCCTTCATCTCATTTATTGCCCAGAGACCAAGTTCCAACAGGGGCTTGATAGCATTAACACTCCTAATTACACACACAGAGGTGAGTGATTTACCTGACACTAATGCACAAATATATCCCATGCAGTGCTTGTTTTTGCTTCAGCTGCAAACCTTTGGCTGCAATAATTATTATGGGAAGAAATGGGGTAAAATTCAGTGGAGTCTGACTGGTCTAAACTTCTATCTTTTATCTACCATATATACTCCATTACAAGTCGAGTGAGACTGCAAACAGCATAGACCCTGATCACCATAGCATAATGCACCTGCAAATCAGGGTCTTTGTTGTTTGTTCTACAGATTACTCCTAACAAACTGCACAGACCCAGAACTGCCAGCACATTATGCAATATACATACATACATACATACATACATGCATATATACATACAGACAGACAGACAGATATGCAAAAAATGTTAAATGTACATCCATGGATTTAAATTCTTGTAACCATGCTTTTTATGATTTATTGAGTCAATCAGTGAGTTTTAAGGCTTCATGAAAGTAGAATTACCCTAATTAAAGATGTTTTGTACATTTCATATGAAACAAATATTCATTATTACTATTATCTGAATGAATATCAAGCGGGAAGTACATATATCAATTCAATAATCATTACAACATCATCGGAGCATTATTAAAGATAAAGTGCTTGAAATTGGCTGAAACTTGAGATTAATCTTTGGAACAGTCATTGGTAGCTACTTTTGCCTCCAGAAAATCCCCGTGGCTGAGGGGGGCACATTCCCAGTTTAAATGGAGTGTGAAAACCATGAATTGGTTGAGTTTATCACCTTAGTTCAATCAAGTAGCTTTACTTATCTAGTTCCTCATCAGGAAGAAAAGTGCAAAAACACTGCCTGGTGAAATCCTATATTTTGGATAAATTATCTCAGGCATTTAACAGCTTTGATCCCAGCTTTGATATGAAGAAATGAGTTTTCCATGTCTCAAGCACAGAATATTTTTTTTGCATCCTTAGAATTGGAAATTCTTGTTTTGCTTCAGTTGTCATTATAACACAACTTGGAAGGATTGCAGATTGAAATTCTGAAAGTTTTGCTGAGTGGTAGATAAATTAATTAATACATTAATCAAGAGATTATAATTGTACCATTTATAAATTTATCTCATCATTTTGAGGAAAGTGGTCCTATCACTATAGGACAGTCCTAAGTGAATTCCTATGGAAGAACATATTTTCATGTCCTTTTTAAATAGAGACAGAACTATTCAATGGTTTTATTTTTTTTACACAACACCTTGAATGTAATTCTCATTTTTATTCCCTACTGAGCTGATTGCAGTTTGGATATCACTCATCCAGTCAGTGACTTTGCCCATCCCATGATGTAATGGCATCTATACTTTATGTTGTCTTGTCTTTTTGATATACATACCATATACAGTAAATGATGATTACAGTAAACATCTTTCAGTTAAATTGTTAACCACAATGATCATGGTACAGAATAACAAAAGTCAGACACAAACATAATTGAATTTTTTTTCAAAATAAAAATAAAATGTAATTAGGAGAGAGGGAGGAAGAGACACCTGTTTGTCAGTAATTGGGTGCAGCTTGGGAATACCACAATACTCGCTTATAAGACAAGTTAAAACTACATACTGCACAGAGCCACATCTGCAACTGTGTAATGCACTGGCAGATCTGGGACTGTGCAGTTTGTTAGGAGTAATCAGTAGAACAAACAGATAGACCCTGATCTGCTGGCTCGTTATGCTACAGCAGATCAGGATTAATGTTGTTTGCAGTTTGACTCAACTTATAAATGAGTACATACAGTATCAAATTTGTTTCATTGAAATCCCACTGTAATCTAGCATAATGAAATGCACATAATGATCCTGTCAAAGGAATTCTGTTATTCATGTGTACTTAATTAACTGTTCATCAGTGATCAGTGATGACTCAGCAGCTAATAAATTAATTACCAGCACAGGTGTGAATAGAATCTATGTCAACTGAGTTTTACTTTGAATCAAAACCCTTTGACACATGTGTTCATGAGACAGCACACTGACTGTCCATTGCACCTATGTTCCATTCATCTGGATGACCATTTATCAAGACAATCTGTGTTACCTTTTGCGTCCAGATAATTGAGGTTTCACTGTAATAAGTAGTGATATTAGAAGAAAAACCATTGTTATATTAACCGCAGAAAAATGTTGTGATATAAACAAAACACAGTCATAATAAAATAAGAAGATCTTTGATATTCTGTCAAGTCATAAAATGTGCACTATAGGTTTCGTACAGGTGTCATATTTCAGCAGGAATTTTTGTTAGAATGACAGTCTGTAAGGAAGTTATAGCAGGTCAGGTGTTGTTTTAATGGATTTGGATGTGTTATGAAATGATAATGTTTCAGTCATAAAATTTCCACCTCTCCCTGCATCATTGAAATGCGTACCTTCACAGTCAATATAGGTACAACAGTTCATTGATGTATACCTTCACAGTCAATATAGGTACAACAGTTCATTGATGTATACCTTCACAGTCAATATAGGTACAACAGTTCATTGATGTATACCTTCACAGTCAATATAGGTACAACAGTTCATTGATGTATCAGTGATTTATCTGTCTGAAGACAAACAATACTTACCCTTACAAGTGTCTGTGTGTCTGTGTGTGTGTGTGTGATTTGGATTTTTAATGTAGTTTTAACAATTTTTCAGTCATATCGCTCTGCTGTGTGGCAGTTCATAGTGATGCAGACATGTAGCATTATGTCCCATCCAGTCATGTTATCCTAACACTAGACATGCAGCATGATGTCCCACCCAGTCACATTATCCTGACATGAGGCCTACCAGTCCAAACACTAACCTCTTAATGCTGAGTGCCTAGCGAGGCAGCTGTTAGTACCATTTTTATAAGTCTTTGGTATGACTCGGCTGGAGTTCAAACCCAGGAGTCAGATGCTCTAACCACTAGGCCACCACTCTTACAAGTTACACGTACTTTAATCTTTGACAGTCATGAATAATTATTGTTTACCTTTTTATTCTTTAAATTGAGAATTCATCTGAGAGAGCTATCATATGCACAGTAATCTGCTTCTGTCAGTAAAAAGAAAAATTGTCATCAACACCCATTCCCCTTCTACAGATTAACACAAGGTGACTAACTTGCACAGTATGAAATCAGCCCTCATCCTCCCCCCACAATTGTGTGCAATTTTTTAAAATCCTGTCAGCATGTTCAGGTATTTGATAACATATATCAAGATGTAGAAGACATTCCAAACTTGTTCCCCATGTTATAACGATTGAAACACTTTGCTGATCTATTAATAGTCATTTTTACACAAAGTTTCTCTGTTGCTCCATATCTTGTCTACTTGGATTGAATTAGGAGGGCAATACTTCTGGTGTCATGCAGTAAATATGTCATAGTTAATTCTGATTGGTGTTAATTATTTGTTTCAGTCCAATATAAACAATAACCACAAATGAGAACTAATGTAGCTTATTCATTTTGTGACACACTGAAAGTATAGGCATTCAAACTTGATCCAAGATGCAAAGCAAAGGTTTTCTTTGTTTTCCCATATATTTTCAAAATGACCGACTGCTTTTCTTAATTTTGCATTACTTTATATGGGAATATAGGCCATTGGCCCATCACAAGTGTCCACTGGTTTTCTGAGTTAGGAAGATCCCTGCATACAGTGAGGTACTCTGAACTAGGGAGATCCCTGCATACACAATCAGGTACTCTGAACTAGGGAGATCCTTGCATGCCCAATCAGGCACTCTGAACTAGGGAGATTCCTGCACACCCTATCAGGCACTCTGAACTAGGGAGATTCCTGCATGCCCTATCAGGCACTCTGAACTAGGGAGATTCCTGCATGCCCAATCACACACGTTGAGATATCTGCATTCCCCAATCAGGCTTGTTATTTTGGTCTCCTACCACTGTACATTTTGAGTTAGGGAGACTCCTGCACTCCCCTGTCAAGATTGACATTTTAGTCCCCTGCCAGAGTACACTCTGAACTCGAGGGATTTCTACACTACCCAATCAAGAATGACATTTTGATCCTCAACCTTAGTGCACTCATAGCTAGAGAGATCCCAGCTGTCCCCAGTCAGGCTTTACATTTTGGTTCCTTACCAGAACAGATGCCGAACTTGAGAGATCTCTGCACTCGCCAATCTGTCTTGACATTTAGGTCTCCTACAGAAGTAAAATATGAGCTAGGGAGATCACTGTACTCCCTAATCAGGCTTGACATTTTGGTCCATTACCAGAGTACACCCTGAGCTAGGGAGACCACTGCATTCCCCAAACTGGTTTAACATTTTGGTCCTTATCAGAGTGTGCTTTGAGCTTAAGGAGATTCCTGAACTCTCCAATCAGGTTTGACATTTTGGTCCCATACAGGAATATACTCTGAGCTAGAAAGATCCCTGCATTCCTCTTTGGCTTTTTACTTTGGCTTTTCAGCTTAGGATATTCCTGAAGTCCCCAGTTGGGCTTAAACATTTTGGTCCTCATTGGAGTACACTTTGAGCTTAGGAAGTCCACAGTTGGGCTTAACATTCTTGTTCTTATTTGAGTACACTTTGAGTTAAGGAGATCCCTGAAGTCCCCAGTTTTGCTTAACATTTTGGTCCTTATTGGAGCACACTGCTTTCACTGTGTTTAATGTAAGAGTATTTTAGTTCACATCTAGCAAGTTGAATTATAGAGGTAAGAGGTTGAACTGTAGATAAAGGTCTCATTAGGTCACATGAAAATGACTTCTTCATTAAATAAGCATAGATAAAGATCTCATTAGGTCACATGAAAATGACTTGATCATTAAATAAGCATAGATAAAGGTCTCATTAGATCACATGAAGATGACCTTGTCATTAAATAAGCATAGATAAAGGTCTCATTAGGTGACACATGAAAATGACATTTTCATTAAATAAGCATAGATAAAGGTCTCATTAGGTGACACTTGAAGATGACATTATCATTAAATAAGTGTAGATAAAGGTCTCATTAGGTGACATGAAGATGACATTATCATTAAATAAGCATAGGTAAAGGTCTCATTAGGTGACATGAAATTGACATTATAATTAAATAAGCGTAAAGGTCTCATTAGGTGACACTTGAAGATGACATTATCATTAAATAAGCGTAGAAAAAGGTCTCATGAGGTGACATGAAGATGACATTATCATTAAATAAGCATAGATAAAGATCTCATTACGTGGCACGTGAAGATGACATTATCATTAAATAAGCGTATATAAAGTTCTTGTTAGGTGACACGTGAAGATGACATCATCATTAAATAAGTATAGATAAAGGTCTCATTTGGTGACGTGAAGATGACATTATCATTAAGTAAGCATAGATAAAGGTCTCATTAGGTGATACATGAAGATGACATCATTAAATAAGTGTAGATAAAGGTCTCATTAGGTGACACATGAAGATGACATCATCATTAAATAAGTGTAGATAAAGGTCTCATTAGGTGACACATGAAGATGACATCATCGTTAAATAAGCAGAGATAAAGGTCTCATTTGGTGACATGTGAAGATGACATTATCATTAAATAAACATAGATAAAAGTCTCATTAGGTCATATGAAGATGACATTATCATTAAATAAGCATAGATAAAGGTCTCATTAGATCACATGAAGATGACATAATTAAATAAGCATAGATAAAGGTCTCATTAGGTGACACGTGAAGATGACATAATTAAATAAGCATAGATAAGTGTCTCATTAGGTGACACGTGAAGATGACATAATTAAATAAGCATAGATAAAGGTCTCAGTAGGTGACACATGAAGATGACATTATCATTAAATAAGCATAGACAAAGGTCTCGGTAGGTGACACATGAAGATGACATTATCATTAAATAAGCATAGACAAAGGTCTCGGTAGGTGACACATGAAGATGACATTATCATTAAATAAGCGTAGATAAAGGTCTCATTAGGTGACACATAAGCATAGATAAAGGTCTCATTAGGTGACACATGAAGATGACATCATCATTAAATAAGCTTAGATAAAGGTCTCATTAAGTGACACGTGAAGATGACATCATTAAATAAGCATAGATAAAGGTCTCAGTAGGTGACACATGAAGATGACATTATCATTAAATAAGCGTAGATAAAGATTTCATTAGGTGACACGTGAAGATGACATCATTAAATAAGCATAGATAAAGGTCTCATTAGGTGACACGTGAAGATGACATTAGCATTAAATAAGCGTAGATAAAGGTCTCATTAGGTGATGTGAAGATGACATCATCTTTAAATAAGCGTAGATAAAGGTCTCATTAGGTGACACATGAAGATGACATCATTAAATAAGTGTAGATAAAGGTCTCATTTGGTGACACATGAAGATGACATCATCATTAAATAAGCATAGATAAAGGTCTCATTAGGTGACACATGAAGATGACATCATCATTAAATAAGTGTAGATAAAGGTCTCATTAGGTCACATGAAGACGACATCATCTTTAAATAAGCGTAGATAAAGGTCTCATTAGGTGACACATGAAGATGACATCATTAAATAAGTGTAGATAAAGGTCTCATTTGGTGACACATGAAGATGACATCATCATTAAATAAGCTTAGGTAAAGGTCTCATTAGGTGACACATGAAGATGACATCATCATTAAATAAGCATAGATAAAGGTCTCATTAGGTCACATGAAGATGACATTATCATTAAATAAGCGTAGATAAAGGACTCATTAGGTGACACATGAAGATGACATCATCATTAAATAAGTGTAATGGTCTCATTAAGTCACATGAAGATGACATCATTAAATAAGCATAGATAAAGATCTCATTAGGTCACATGAACATGACTTCATCATTAAATTGTGTAGATAAAGGTCTCATTAGGCCACATGAAGATGACTTTATCATTAAATAAAGTGTCATACAGTTACAAGACATCATAAAAAGATGAGAGATACTTGTGTGCATAGCAATCGGAGGTTAATTTGCATCATTGGTACAGAGAACATTTTGGTCCAGTTAATACCATGCTTGTATCTGTATTGTAACATTGTTCTGACAGTATGTTGTTTCATTATTTTGATGACCGTAATGGTAATGCTAGTTACTATGTGGTTGTAGTTGTTGTTGTTGTTCTAAGGTTTAATGCCACTTTTCAGCACAAGATAGGCTATACATGACGGCCAGTATAAATGGTAGAGGAAGAACCCGGGAAAACCCCAGAAAGAACCACCGACCCACGAGAAACTACTGGCAAGCTTTCTCACATACCCATATTGGCCAAACCCAAGACTCGAACCCATGCAGACAGGTGACATGGCGATGATCCATGAAGGTGAGCACTTTAGACCACTCAGCCACTCAGGGCCTCCCATGTGGTTGTTTGTAAGGATGACACTGTGGTCATCAAAGATCAGAATTTGAAGGACTGCATCAGAGATACAGTAGACATTGTGATCAAGATAAAACAATGACTATAGTTCAATTCAAAAGGACCACTACGGTGGTCTAAGTGGTTAGAGCATCCACCTTGGATGCGGGAGCTCGCAGGTTTGATCCCTGGCTGAGTCATACCAAAGACTTATAAAAACGGTACCAACAGCTGCCTCACTAGAGACTCAGCATTAAGAGGTTGGTGTTAGCACAGGTTTGCCTGGTATCAGGATAATGTGACTGGTTGGGACATCATGCTACATGTCTGCGGCAAGTTGTCCCGGTGCTAGACATCACTTTAAAGTGCCATACTGCAGACATTGTAGTAATATGACTGAAACATTGTTAAAACTATGTTAAAAATCCAAATCTCAGATCACACTTGGTTCAAAAGAGATTAGTTTTATTACCACTTTTAGCATATGCAGCCATTCGGGGTTTAAATTCAGCTTACAACACTTCATTCATCAAAGGGTATAGATTAATACAGTACTTAATATCTTTATAGTGTCGAGTAAGTTAAAATGTTGGACAAAAAGTCATACAAACCAAGGACAGATTCAAAAAGGGTAAAATCCTTTAGTTACAAAGTACATGTACCTGCTTATATGTGAACTACGCTGTTTTAAGAAATCCAAGATCTTCTCAGCTGGAACATCATCACAGGATGAATCCCAAGGGAAAAACTCTATTAATTGCCTCTTAACATATATACTCACTTATAAGTTGAGTCCAACTGCCCAAACTCAGATCTGTGGTAGCATAATGCACTGTCACATCTGTCTATATGCATTGTCACATCAGTCTATATGCATTGTCACATCTGTCTATATGCACTGTCACATCTGTCTGTATGCACTGTCACATGTCTATATGCACAGTCACATCTGTCTATATGCAGTCTGTTAGGACTAATCAGCAGAACAAACAACATAGACCCTGATCTGCCAACACACTTTGTGAGGGCAAACCAGGTTCTTTGTTGTTTGAGGTTGAACTCCACTTATATTCAAGCATAAATGTTACTTATTAGACATCCCTCAGTCTGCAAGAGATGTAGGGGATAGGCAAAGAGAAGGTTAAATCATGAATTATTAAATCACCTGGAGTTACATTGGTGCCATAAAAGGTTTAGGTATGAGTGTTCACCTGAGAAGTGTTGCTCATATCAATTCAATGCAGTTTATAGTTATCAGTCAGCAAGACTGGTCAGCTTTTCCATATTGGACACTAGGGCCTAGTTCAGTGGAGAAAAGGGCAACTAGTATGCATGCAGTGTACTGCTGGCTGTGCATTAGATGATTCAACCAGATCATGCATGCACACCCACACCTGTTGGACTAAATAAATACATGTATAACTATTCCAGTGAGAGTTCCAGTGGACAGGTCATTCCTTCTGAGCTGTACTTGTAGGAAATGAGTTACGCAGTGCTCTGCAGAAATTAGATCTTTATAGGTATTTGACCTTGAGGTATTTAATTCAAGTTGTCAGTGTGAAAGTCACAAATGGAAGGTATTGGTTTATGTTTTGTCCCCCTTAGATTTTCACAATAATTGGTACATAACTTTTTTAGCATTTATTAATGTACAATATATATATAGATGCTAATAAGATGAACCCAACCACGAACTCTACAGACCTAGACCTGCTGTTGCACAATGCGCCTGCAGATCTGGGTCTGTATAGTTTTTTTTTTTGTAGAAGTAATTAGTAGAACAAACAATATAGAGCCTGATCTGCAGGCACATTATGCTATGGCAGATCAGGATCTTTTTTTTTTACAGAATGACTCTACTTATTTATATCCAGATTTATTCAGTACTTTAAGGCACTACCTAACATACATTAAGTCATTCTGATTCATTAACCACAACCAGAGGAGTGCTATAAAATAAATATATTATGTAATCTGAGGAGGAGGGATTGGAGTCCAGTTTTCCTATTTTCCTGTTAGATAAGCATCTGATATTTTTATCACTTTTTATAAGTCTGCTTAACAGAGAAATAACTGTGTCATCAGCTTCTCAAAGAATGGAGAGGGAGGCACTGCTTGTCTTACAGCCAGTGACATCTCACTGCCATAGACCTTTTCATTTGGTCCTTCTGTTTATCTGGGCAAGAAGTTTCTTTCATACCTTAAATGCAGCATGTGTTGTACCCATACAGGACATAATTTTCACATGCAAGTGCAGAAAAAAATATGAAAAAAATTAAAATACCTTTAATATTTGCCATAGTTGCTGTATTCCTTAGTTGAGTCAGTATTTTTTAATTGCAAACCTTCTGTATTGAAATTTCCAACACTATAAAACGTACATCTTTTTTATTTCTTGGTAATAATAGAAGCTTAACTAGCCATACCATATCCTTCAAACAGTTTGTAGAAATTTTTGCATACTGTGAATTTTAGTAAACCATCATATAGATCATATAGAATATTTCTTATATTACTAGCGATGGTGACCCTCAATCATTCGACAATTTGAATAGCTAAAGAAAAATTTAGGATGAATCTGATTTTTCCATATGTTTTGGCCTGTGCAAAAGCTGACTTGCATTTGAGAAATGCATATGTATACTTGTATATCTGCATTCATAATAACTTACATTGTAGTATTATTTATATAGCATAAGACTTGTGTAACGATAGAACAGTTATTTGCAGCTGATTATGAATCTGTCAATCATTATATACCAGCATAAAATATTAGATGCCATCAATTAATGTAAAAACCTCACTTGTGTTTGTCATGGTTTGGAAGATGAATTATGAATAAAGGCATGGAAGTATTCACAGGTTGAAGTCAAATTCATTTCCATCTGCTCTGCTAAATTGCCATGTAATTAATTTTGCCTCCCAAATATAATTTTGTGTGTATTAATTGGAATTCCATCTGCCTGTCATCCAGAAAGGTTGACCCACCTGACTGCTATTAATCAGTTTTTAAATTTTCCTTTTGGTAAAGTTGAGCATAAAGGAAGAAATGCATTCTCGCTGGGTTTTTTTGTGGTTTTTTAAATCTGGTGCATGCAGTATCATAAGAATAGTTTTTATAAGTCTAGCTTGAGAATCCAAGAAATTTTGTTAAAATATCAGTAAGATTTCTCATGATTAGCAGGGTACAAACATTTGTAACAGGAAAAGGTAATTTTATCTTAAACATCACTGTAAACTAAGAAATTTTTTGTGTGGCATAACTTTTATATTGCATGCAGATTGGTCAAATATGAAAAGTCTGAAATCCCAGCAATAACATTTGCTGCTACATGGAGTCCTGCCAATTTGGATAGCATTTATTTACAGCAACTCCATAAACTGTGACAACTGTAATACTTTTAGACTATTATAATGGTATCTTTGTATATATGTTTTCTCTGATTCCTCTTCCAAATAGAACCGCTCACAGATAATCATTGAAATAAAACTTTAAAATATAAACAGCAAAATTATTGCACTGGACAGAGAAACACAGTTTGATGATGCCTCCCTATGTTATAAACAGGATACAAGATGCATGAGATCCAGCTGTGTTAATGTAGAATTGTTATTTACATTTATTTTTTATTTTTCTTTCAGACATGTGAAGATTTATGATGTAAGCAGTTACCAGGTTGTACACACACTGGATTATCCTGGAGCAGTTATTAGTTTGGGAGCTGCTGTAAGTTGACCTTGACATTTTATGCCTGTCTCTTCCATCAGATTTATTATTTGTATTTAGTTTGATTACAGGGAATCCCCACTATAACATGATGTACAGGTCCACAGAGTGTCATCAGGGAATCCCAAGTAAAATGAGATTATTGGGTCCTCAGAGAGTCATCATGGAATTCCCTACATTAACATTATAATCGAGTCCACAGAATGTCATCAGGGAATCCCAACTATGACATTATGTTTAGGTCCACAGAGTGTCATCAGAAAATACCCACTTTAAATGATAATTGGGTACACAGAGTGCCATCAGGGAATCCCCACTATAACATGATAATTGGGTCCACAGGATGTCATTAGGGAATCCCCACTATAACATGATGTTCAGGTCCACAGAGTGTCATCATGTTATGTTTGGTATCAGGCAATAATGAGATGGGCCAGTTAGCCAAAGAAAATGCTGCAGATATACAGTGTGACCCCACTATAGCACACTTTGTTATAACACGAATTTGGATATAACACAGTTGTGTCGTGGGGCGTGGCTTCTGAAATTTCATGTACATGTATTTTTCTCGTACACGAAATCTTTTTATTATCTTAAAAGTATATAAAGTAATGTGGAAAAAGATTATTATCACTTTTGGGAAGAAATCATGTTTGAATTTTATTACAAGACAATTGTGGATTGGCTCCTGCAATATCACATACATGTATTTTTCTCATACACAAAAAATTTTCTTCTTAAAAGTATGAAAATAATATGTAAAATGTTTATTCAGGGATCATGCTGGGCTTTGCCTATGTCACAAATTGCGATTTATTTTCCTTACCAGCAACAAAATATACAATCTGGCAATTTTTTTTTCTTTGCTGGGAATTGTTGGCTGTTTAAATTTGTATATGCAACCTTGGGTTTGGAGTGAAGAAATTCAGAGGCACCATGAACGGAAGCTGTAAACTTGATATAAAATGCACTGGAATTTATCTATTATTAAATAAATTTTCTTTGTTCATATTGACAAACCATCTTTACAGTGCTGTGTTATATCATATCTGCTTATACTGACATTTGGTCTGAGTACTGTATGCTGTGAGATCTCCGCATTTTTAAAAAAAAAAAATTAGTTTTATTTTACATTTCTGGGAGCAGAGTTCAGCTGGACAAGGCACCATCTCATGATTGATCTTTCAGATAAAATAGTGTCAGACTATCAACCACTTGCTAGTAATTAATATATTTATTTAGACAGACCTTTGTATGTGGATAGTAAGTAAAATTTCTCTTCTTTTCACTCATAAAATTAAATCGTTCAGAACACTCACATTTTCTGTAGTAATCCCTGTCAGAACGGAATACCTTTGTATTCAATGTCAGTTGGCTGTTTGTTTTTTTAAATTTCTATCACATGATTGGAAGGCAGCATCACTGTACTACCAGAAATGTCAAAAAAATATCCCAAACAAACAAAAAAACACCACCCCCAAACCAGATCTACTTGTTGATCTATCCAGTAATCATGCTACTGGGACTAGCTGCAATCGACCAACTTTTGAAGGCAGAAACAGTTACTGCTACAATCAACCAAACGATGGCTAATTCCTTTTGTTTTTAAAATGTACCCAGAAAAATAGTTTTGCTGAAACTTCAAAGAAAACTGATTGCCTTTGAAGCACCGATCGTTCTGTATAAATACTAAGCAAATAACACATATTCATTCTAAATCAATGTTCTACAATTATTTGAGGTGCCCAGAGTGGCCGAGTGGTCTAAAGTGCTCACCATTATGGATCACTGCCATCTCACCTCTGTCTGTGTGGGTTTGAGTCTCGGGCTTGGCCATTGTGGGTATGTGAGAAAGCTTGCCAGTAGCTTCTCGTGGGTGGGTGGTTCTTTCCAGAGTTTTCCCGGGTTCTTCCTTCACCATTTACACTGGTCGCCATGTATAGCCTATCTTGTGCTGAAAAATGGCGTTAAACCCTATAACAACAACAACAGTTATTTGATGTTGCAGCCACAATAAGAAACACATCTGTTTGGTCTGCCAAAGCTGTCCTTTAGCAGTGACTTCAATAACATATGCACTCTTCATCAAAGCAAGCTGATTAAAATCTTCAATAAAAACAAAGCACCTTTCATCAAAGGAAGTCAGCACCAAACTTAAATAAAATCAATGGAATCTGATGGATTGTTGCATTTTCCTAAGTGACGGAACACGTTTATTGTGACATGAAAGTTTCATTTTTGCAGGGGGGAAAAGTATGCTTATGGTTTCTACCAATGGCAGCATAAAATGCAAATGAAATTTCCAATCTTTTGAAACCATAGATATCTGGCCTTCAAGGTAATTGAAGATGGGGTATCTTTGCAAAAGGTGTTTGCTAAACTTTTTAATTTGTTCACATTTTTATTTCCCTATGAATAGCTTCATCCCCTGGGTAGCCTTGGCAAGTTGATAGCTGTCTCAAGCTGACCAAAATATAGGCCAGTTTAAGTACATGTACCTGTTGCATCTAAACAACTATTGCCACTTGCTCCTTGCAACAGTTGTAGTGAATTGTTTAGTGACAATTGGGTATAGATCAAAATGAGGACTAACAATTATTTTATGTATGTGTTATTTTTGTTTTATAATGAGATGTGAGTCATACATGTGATCTATACTCAGATTCATAGATTTATTATATACATGTACAGTGCTAAACAGATTATGGATTGCACTGCACAGTGTAGTTGTCAATGTACAATTGTTGTTCAGACTGGTTTTTCTTCATTTAATGAAAAGCACATATTTTACACCCACTTTTATTACCACCACCCCCATATTGTTGGTAAATGCTTCATTTTCTTCAGCTAATTGACTTGGTTGGGTATAACATGGTTCAGTCTATAACACGGTTGGGTTCTGTGGACCCCAACCACAGTTTTATAGTGGGGCCACACTATATTTCTTATGCTACTGTATATAATCACCTGTAAGTCCAACTGCAAACAACATGGAACCTGATTTGGCTGTACATTATGTAGTGGCAGACCTGGGTCTAATGCATTTTGCAGTCAAATCTGACTTATTAGCAAATAACTACTGTATAGAAGTTCTTGTTGTTGTTTTGGGTGTAATGACATTTTTCAGTACATGATAGTCAAGTGATAGTGATACATGGCAGTCAGTATAACTGGTGGAGAAAGAACCCAGGAAAACAATGGTAAAAACTTTGAACCCATGGGAAGCTATTGGCAAGCCTTGTCACATACACACATTGGCCAAGCCCCAGACTCAAACGCCCCATGGACAGATTAGATCATGATATGTCTGTATCCAATGAAAAAGATTAATCTAAGAAAAATGTAAGGACAGACTTAGCACAGTTACCATATATACTTGTTTATAAGTTGAGTCAAACTGCAAACAACAAAGATCCTGATCTGCTGTAGCATAATGTGCCTGTAGATCAGATCTGAGTTGTTTATTCTTCTGATTAGTCCTAACAAACAGCATAGACCCAGATCAGCCGGCACATTATGGGTCTGTGCAGTTTGCACTCAGGCTCATCTAATAAGCAAGTAGGTTTCAGTATGCATCAGTAGATGTGTCACGGTAGCAAAAGTGGTGTCTGTATAAATTTCATGCTGTAAGATTCCATCCAAATCTGACCACTTAATTCCTTGTTGTTAAACTCTCACAAATTTATTAAACAGTGTATGCATACACAAAATAGCTGGTACCACTTATTTAGGGTTCAACATCAAAAATAGGGTTTATTGTTTTCCATTTTTACATGCCTACCATAAGGCAGAGCATATCGTATTATGAAGTTGGCTGTACACTCATCTGTTCATCTGTCTGTTTGCTACCAATTTCATTTCCACACAATAACTCAAGTTGTCTACAGTTATCAAACTGTGTGGATTGCCTGGCCTGCACTTGGAGTAAGGAAGAACCCAGTCAAATTTAGGATGACTGTGATTGAAACTTTGTGGATGGCTTCCACTTGGGTAAGGAAGAATCATGGGATCAAAAGGTCAGTGGTCATGTCACTGTGACTGAAAGAAGAGAATGGTTTCTGAACAAAAACTTGAGTTCTCTTACCATTTTAGTTTCCAAAACTTTGTGGACGATTTGCACTTGGGCTAGGAAGAAACCTATTGATTTTAAGGTCAAATGTCAAGGTCACTGACTGAAGCAAAAACATGGTTTCTGCACACTAATATTAGCTCTGAATAACATGTCTGGACCAGATTTTGTGGCTGGATTGTGCTTGAAGAAAGGAAGAAGTCTGGTATCAGAAGATCAAAAGACATTATCATTTTGATTGAAAAAGAAAAAAATGGGTATAACTGTGACAGAAAGTTATAATGGTTTCTGCACAAAATATTCAGTTATTGACCATTTAGATTTACCAAAGTGCATAGTCCAGTTTTGAAGTATGATGTGGAATATCCATTGTTTGCCCACTTTGAGACTGGTACTCCATTCTGTTAAAAAAATAGTTGTCCAACTCCTGTAAGAAATATATGTTAAATGGCATTGCGTGTGAGGGAGGCCTGTTGAAGAAAGCAGTGAAATATGAAAGGGACTGACTTTTCTTTTTATAATATACACTCAATCTTTTGTTTATTGTAGCCTGATGACAGTCTGGTTGTTGTGGGGACAGCAGAAGGTCTCTTGTCAATACAGAAGAGAAAACCAGACGTAGAACCAGCCAAAATGAAAAAGAAGCCAGTCTCATTCAGATATGCTCTGAAAGGGAAGACGTATATTCCAAACAAGGTAGAGATGCCCGTTTCTTACTTTTAAACCACATAATTTCTTTGATATTGAAAAAGATGTTTGGGCATCTATGTCTCTCAGTATTTTAATGAAAAACTGTAAGACAGAGAGGTTGACAGATTGAAATCCCATAATTCAATGCTTGACAGAGCTTTGGACTGTGCAGATATGCATATGGCTGATAGTAGATGCATCATCTTAGGGTGAGAAGATATATTCTGAATGATATTTACTAAATTAGTGAAAGCTGTTGTGATCTTTCTTCCAGAAACCCATCGTCACAAAACTTGTTCCATGAAGGACAGTTTTGAGCATAAAATGATGAAAGCTCATTTTGTAAAAGTTGCTAGGTAAATCTTTTGTTTGACATCTTTTCAGGGCGACCATGTAGTGGAACACAAACGCAGGGAACATCTTGCCAAATATGACAAGTACTTCAAAAGATTTGAACACTCGAAAGCTTTAGATGCTGCATTGTCGGTAAGTAGTTTTTTTTTCCATTTGATGTCTGTATTGCACAAGTGGTCAGCATCAGTGTACTGTGACAGTACCAATAACCTGATTATATACCCATCATTGTCAGACATGTTAATTTTGGCATTGTCCATCCATCTGTCTATTAACATCTTTTTGTCTTGCCTACAAGTCTGCAATCCAAGGAGAGATTTTGATGAAACATCACCCATGTATATATGATGACTAGATGTTGTGTCACTTACTGCGATCGAGCCCTTGGGACAGAGATCAAGGTCATGCCAGGGATAAAAGCAAGTTAGAAGCCTTAAAACCTTCTCAGGGCTGTATTGTTAGAAACGCTGAAGACATTTAGATGAAACTTTAGCTAGATATTTGCTAGATGACTTCGACTTAGGGTAAGGAAGAAATCGGATGATTTGGAAGTTTAAAGGTCATAGGTAAGGTCACTCAAACTGAAAGAAGAAAACTAGTTTCAGTGCGAAATATCAGTTATATACATGAAGGATTATTTAATGTGGAGTTAATGTGCCATTCATGGTATTTTTGTTTCAGTTTTATGTTGAAAATCAATTACACAAGGTTGGAATGGACATTGCAGAGTGAATTCAGACATTTTTTTTTTTAACGTGGAGCTGGTATTTAGGAAGATAGCGGAAACCTGACTAAAAAAACAGGAAGTATGTATGAGATGTATGAGCATGGTTTTATTAAAGTTTATAAAGGTAAATCATGTAAGAAAATTCTCAGTAATTTACAGAAATTTCGTACTATTTTTCTTTATAAAATAGACCTTGTATCCATACTTTTTCCTACTTTAAAATGTAAGTGGCCCAAATTCATCTCTCCATTTTCACTTAGGGTTTCTGGAAAGATTCTACCACTAAATATTCTGCATAAGAACCAAACCTTTTATATATATCATAATTAGCACAGTGTAAAGTATCCCAGCTATACCCCATATAACAAGATCAGTATCTCCTATATCTAGGTCAAGGTCACATTAAGGAAAATACATTTGGTGGCTTTTATGGTTGTCAGCTCTGTCAAAAAATCACTTACATAATCCTGATAGGGAAAGTAGACTTGTATGTGCTGTTTTATTCACAACAGATATTTTCGTAAATCTTTTTTAGATGTTTTGTCTACAAAATTTTCCGATCAGGAATAATGGTATTCTGTCATGACAGTGTTTTGCACATATAGCTGAGTATGTCATTGTAAGATTCATGCATAGCATACATACAGCAACTCAACTTGCATGTAGTTGTCATCATTTCGAAGACTCATTCAACAATTCAAAATTTTTGGGATTGCAAGTCAGTGGTTTGTGGGGTCTCTGTTTTTCACTAGATTCCATTCTGTTGTATGATGTATCAAGACAGATGTATAGCGTGCCACATTCAGTGCTTTTGTCATCAAAGGTATTCTTTACTTGATACACCTGGCGTATATATTTGTATCCCCACCCCCACCATCGATGTCATCTGGAACCATCGGGGGATATAGCTATATCTGTCTGCCTACAAACAGCTATACCTTTTGGTGTTCACAGTTCTTAAGTTTAAATATCTGTCATGTTTCTGTCAATTTTTCTGTCTATCTATCCATTATCCACAATTTTGTTTATGGACCATAAAATTCAGCCCATTATAAAACTTACACATGATGGACCATTGGTCAAAATGTACCTTTTTCCTGTTCTTATTTACACTAGTCAAGGCATTGTTATGAAACGTGATACACATGTTGTACCATTGGTCAGTTTTTACTTTTGTTATATACACCATTCAAGACATCAATACAAAACTTAGTACACATTTTGTATCATTGGACAAAATGTAACTTCTCTATTTACACTATTCAAGGTATCTGTATGAAACTTGGTACATTTTGTTGTACCATTGGTTAAAATGTACCTTTTGCTGCTCACAGTCCATCAGTTTCAGGACTTGTTGTGGCATTTTTGGTCCATTTACCCATCTGTTATCCATACTTATTTCCAGAGCAAAGCTCTCAAAATATTCAAGATATGACTGTTAAACTTAGTATGTATATTGGGCTGGTTTAACTGAAATTCATACAGGATATCAAGATTATTAACATTGTAATGTACTTGAGATACATATTTTAACAGGTGTGTATGACTGCCTGAACCCTGTTTTGAGAGTAAACTATTTGATTTTATGGTAAAGAGTGAGTTTGATGAAAACAGTTGAGTCGTTCTCTAAAAGACAGGAAAAAAATCAGTGCTCATGTACCGTTGCATTGAGGTTGAACAGATGTGATCAGCCGAGTTCCCATCTTTCTCTGGGTGTATTGCCCCTATTTGGGTACACCCTCCAGATGGCAGGGTGATGGTTGATCAAACACTGCCCATTGGTGTTGACAGCCAGTTCTTTTCTTTACATCTCAGCCAGATCCAACTTGGGACTCCTGCTGCCTTGCTTGGTGTCAAACTGATGTTTTCCATGATCTTCTTCTTTGTCCTAGTGTACTGAACATCTTCCAGGTCAACTGTTCATTGAACCCCCTGCATCTTACTTTAGGAAGAGCCATGTTTTCCATCCATTGCTCCATATCTCAGTACCAGTTCCTGGTACTTCTTTGTCTAACTTTCACTTGCTTCTACCATTCTTCCCATGGGACAGTCATTTTCACCCAGATAATCCTTATTGCAGTCTTGGACCATATGACGATGTCTGGACAACTTTCCCTATACTCCTTCATGGTAACCAGGCACCTTGACTTTTTTGTTTTCAGTGGCCAATGTCATTGTATCTTCTAGGGCTTATAGACTCTATCATACTTGAATATGTGTTTGTGTTGCAACAATCATGTCATCCATGAATCCCTATTTGGATGGGAGTTAAAATCTTTACATGATCTTTGATTGGGGTTCTCTTTCCATTTCTTTGATGATAAGTTTCATTCCCATCACAGTATAATATGATGATTCATATCTCCAGTCTTTGCCAAGCAGTAATGAATTTGTCTGTTGAGAACCTCAGGTGAATGTTGCTAAAGTAACTCATCACATTCTTGAAGATGTGGTCTGGTATCAGTTGTTCATGGTCTCTTCAGTCAGCTGGTGCATATTAGAGCCATATGTGTTGACCAGGACAAACCACTCCACAGTCAGATCTACTTGGTTAATCTGAACCTCTTGCAAAAAGTTGGGTGAAAGCAGTTGTGTGTCCTGTGCAACCCATAAACCCTGGGATTCCTCCATCATTGTAAAATGTTTCCATGTAGCTGTTTTCTGTCACATAGAGTGTCATTCATCTTGCCAGCACAAAGAAGACCATATAGTACAGAAATGAGCGATGAGTTGGAGTTTCTGTCTTTGGCATAAGGCATTTGCCTGTTGCGAACATGCTGGGATCTTTCTCTTTCTCTGATTACTTGGAGACACCACAAATGTCTTGGTAGCTTAGGGCATTTCCTGTATACCTTGTAGGTTAGCACAGTTGATCCTGGCACAGAACAAGATCTTGCTTTCTGTACCACTTCATGAACATTGGTGTTCAGGATTTTCTGGGGCATTTCTTCTGCAAGAAATCTACTCCAGTCTCTGAGTGGTTCATGTCTGTTTGCATCAGTGTGGGTATCACTTAGGAAATGTTCTACCTCTTACTGACTTTTGTCTTTGCCTTACAGGATTAAGGTACACTGTATGGGTTGGAGATGAATGCCGAGCTCTTTCACAATTAAAGAATAAGTTCCATGAAAACAGTTGATCATTCTGTAAAAGACAGGAAAAATAAATAGAATAAACCCAATATTCATTGAAATGTTTGTTTATAACTATAACTTTGCACTACTGCAGAGCAAAAGAAGAGAGTAGTATGTTTGATTTTAATAGCAAATCACTCCACCCCTACAATTTAATGGGTCTGCTCCAGTCAGTGTTAGCACACGGTGAAAAGTTCCAGTGTATAGGGGAATGACTTTAAGCTGCTGTCTGCTGTTTGGATTCTATCATGAGTAGTATAAAAATTGAGAGTACTGTACCATTGGATTCTATCATGAGTAGGATTAAAATTGATGGCACTATACCATTGGATTCTATCATGATTAGTATCAAAATTGATGGCACTATATCATTGGATTCTATCATGAGTAGTATAAAAATTGATGGCACTATACCATTGGATTCTATCATGATTTGTATAAGAATTCAGAGAAATTGCAGCATTGGATTCTTTCATGAGTAGTATAAAAATTGAGAGTACTGTACCATTGGATTCTATCATGAGTACTATGAAAATTGAGAGTACTGTACCATTGGATTCTATCATGAGTAGTATAAAAATGTATGGCACTATACCATTGGATTCTATCATGATTAGTATAAAAATTTATGGCACTATACCATTGAATTCTATCATGAGTAGTATAAAAATTGACGGCACTATACCATCGGATTGTATCATTAGTATAAAAATTTACGGCATTATACCATCGGATTCTATCATGAGTAGTATAAAAATTTATGGCACTATACCATCGGATTCTATCATGAGTAGTATAAAAATTTATGGCACTATACCATTGGATTCTATCATGAGTAGTATAAAAATTGATGGCACTATACCATCAGATTCTATTATGATTAGTATAAAAATTTATGGCACTATACCATCGGATTCTGTTATGAGTAGTATAAAAATTGACGGCACTATACCATTGGATTCTATCATGAGTTGTATAAAAATTGATGGCACTATACCATTGGATTCTATCATGATTAGTATAAAAATTCAGAGTATTGCAGCATTGGATTCTATCATGAGTAATATAAAAATTGAAAGTACTGCACTGTTGGATTCTATCATCAGTAGTATAAAAATTCTTTACTTTAGTGGGTGTGGGTGGGTACAGTAAATATCTTTTCTGCTTGACTGTTGTTTGTAAATCTCTTGATAATTATTAAGATTTGATGAATGGTAATCTAAAACAAAACCCAGATCTTATGATTCTTTTGGGATTATTTCTTAACATTACACAATGCAATAAGGTGGTAATCCAGTAGATAAAAACAGACATAGGTACCATTTTTCTGACAGTACTGTTGTTACTGGTGTTGTTGTTTTGTTGGCATCAACATTAGCTTTTTGCTTGAGCTCATTTTTGCTGAGTTTGTCCATGTATAGTCATGACACTTGATGACATCCATTCATTGTGAAGGATACTGCCCATTTAGAATGAGGTCATAGTGATCTGCTTGTCATGCTCAAGAAATTACAGTATGTTTTTACACTTAGCTCAGTTTCTCCGACATGTTTATTTGTATAGTTATGAAACTTTATGGGTATCTTCATTATGAAGGCCAGTTCCCACCACTGGCAAAATAGGTCACAATGCATGCTTTTTTTATTCTTTCAACTTTGCAGACTCTCTGGATTATGCCATAGAAAAAACAGATGACGTAGGATTCCATTGAATTCTTGTACAGTTTTTGCATGTACTTTGTCATTTCAGCCAATCAACAGACGGACGAAGCCAGAGATCCCAATGAGTGTGCTCCAGGAATTGATCCGTCGTAGTGGAATCAGAGCAGCTTTGGCAGGTTACAACGAAACGCAGCAGACAATTATCATCAAGTTCATTCAAAGGTAGGGATGGGTGTAAGTTATTTGTCTTCTTTATGACAACCAGATCTAGAAGTACTGAATCCAAGTCCATAACTGGAGAAGGAAGTGCCCTGTATTGGAAGTTATAAAATGATTGAGCATGACATTTTTAGATCAACCAATGAATGATGTTACCAATACTTTGATATCTTAAATATTTTATACCATGGTTGATTGTATCATGTTATATTCCATCTTTTCCCCTTGTTGTTTCCACTTGGTAACTCAAGCTGTGTACCATCTACCATTACCAAACTTTGTAGCTTGCATTTGGGCAAGGAAGAAGCCATCTAAGGTCAAGGTCACAGTGGCTGAATGAAGGAAAACTATTTCAACACAATAACATGAATTAAATCACAGCTACCATTTCCAAACTTAGTAAATGGCATGCATTTGGATAAGAAAGACAGCTGTTGATTAGGTGGTCAAAAGGTGAAAGGTTAAGGTAACTATAGCATTTATAAAAATAATAATGGTTTCTTCATGTTGTCTTGAGGTTTTTGCCATCAGTTTTGACCATTCTTTGTAGATGTTGTTCACTTGAGACCAGGAAGACACCAATTCATTTTGTATCAAAGGTTAAAGTTCAGGGTTACAAGGTCTGAAAAAGGGGCAAGGTACTATTTGCACAGAACTAAAGTTTTGAACCACTTGTCTTGGCTCCACTTTGATGGTGGCTTGAATTTTAGACAAGTCCATGCTTGTCTTGGCTACACTTTGATGGTGGCTTGTATTTGATACAGGTAAATACTTGTCTTGGCTACGCTTTGATGGTGGCTTGTGTTTGAGACAGGTCCACAGTCGTCTTGGCTACACATTGATGGTGGCTTGTATTTGAGACAGGTCCATAATTGTCTTGGCCACACATTGATGGTGGCTTGAATTTGAGACAGGTCCATACTTGTCTTGGCTACACTTTGATGGTGACTTGAATTTGAGGCAGGTCCAAGACAGGTCTTGGCTACACTTTGATGGTGGTTTGTATCTGAGACAGGTCTACACTTGTTTGGCTACGCTTTTATGGTGGCTTGATTTGAGACAGGTCCACACTTGTCTTGACTACACTTTAATGGTGGCTTTTATTTGAGACAGTCCACCTTTGTCTTTGCTACACTTTGGTGGTGGCTTGTATTTAAGACAGGTCCACACTTGTCTTGGCTACACTTTGATGGTGGCTTGAATTTGAGACAGGTACACCCTTGTCTTTGCTACACTTTGATGGTGGCTTTTATATGAGACAGGTCCATACTTACCCTGGCTACACATTGATGGTGGCTTGTATTTGAGACACGTCCACACTTACCTCGGCTACACTTTGATGGTGGCTTGAATTTGAGACAGGTCCATCCTTGTCTTTGCTACACTTTGATGGTGGCTTTTATATGAGACAGGTCCATACTTATCTTGGCTACACATTGATGGTGGCTTGTATTTGAGACAGGTCCACACTTACCTTGGCTACACTTTGATGGTGGCTTGTATTTGAGACAGGTCCACCCTTGTCTTTGCTACACTTTGATGGTGGCTTTTATATGAGACAGGTCCATACTTACCTTGGCTACACATTGATGGTGGCTTGTATTTGAGACACGTCCACACTTACCTCGGCTACACTTTGATGGTGGCTTGTATTTGAGACAGGTCCATACTCATTGCATGGTTATCATAGAAAAAAATAGGGTCTTAATTTACACTGAATAATCTGTCTTATCCCCCCAGTTCAGTCAGTTCTTACATAAGTACAACTAGGTAACCCCACAGTTCAGTCAGTTCTTACATAAGTACAACTTGGTAACCCCACAGTTCAGTCAGTTCTTACATAAGTACAACTAGGTAACCCCACAGTTCAGTCAGTTCTTACATAAGTACAGATAGGTAACCCCACAGTTTAATCAGTTCATATATGTACAACAACAGTTCAGTCTGTTCTTAGAGAAGTACAAGTAACCCCACAGTTCAGTCTGTTCTTACACAAGTGTAAGTAAATCCACAGTTCAATCTGTTCTTATATAAGTGTAAGTAAATCCACAGTTCACTCTGTTCTTATACAAGTGTAAGTAAATCCACAGTTCAGTCTGTTCTTACACAAGTGTAAGTAGATCCACAGTTCAATCTGTTCTTACACAAGAGTAAGTAAATCCACAGTTCAGTCTGTTTTTTTTTATATAAGTTCATGTAGATAACCTCAGAGTTAAGTCAGTTCTTAAATAAATACAAGTAGGTCACCTAACAGCTCAGTCTGATCTTATTTAAAGTAAGAGTAGGTAACCCAAAGTTAAATCTGTTGATATATAAGTTCATGTAAGTAACACCATAGTTAAGATCAGTCATATATATGTGCATGTAGGTAACCCTACAGTTACGTCTGATCTTATTTTAAAGTGCTAGTAGGTAATCCTAGTTTTTAATACCTTGTTAACTTTCCTTTTTCCTTCTAGGAACATAAGTAATCCGAACTACCTCCCAGTTCTCCTCGATGTTGCCAATCTTGTACTGGGTAAATATAATGTTTATATTATTTACAATTGTATGGTAAATATGTTACAGGAATTGAGCTGTGTTAAAATAGTGTACTTTTTGCTTGTTCTTATGAAATCATTGCATTTATATAAACATTTTTATTAGGTTTTCTGGCACAAATGTTCTCTAAGAAATTTGCTTAATGTATTATGATGTTTGATGAGAAATCTTCATGCCATTAAGCAGAATGTTTTTAATGATAACTTGAAATTAGTCTCATAAAGTGTTCTTTAAGAAAAAAATAACTGTAGTAATAATAAGAATTAATTAGGGAGAATGCAGGCTTGCTGCATGATAACGAACTGAAATATACATTTCATGGCTGCAAAAACACTGTTTACAATTGTAAATTATGCTGAGCATCCACAATAAGAAGTTATATAATTCATCATTAGTGGTTAAGGTCTTTTTGTACTTATGCACCTTAAAGAGTTTTTTTTGCACAAATGTACTTATGGGTTAGTACTCTAGGTCTTAAATTATGTAATGAAAAAAACAAAACCAACACATTTAGTAAAATCAACAAGTAATATATTTTTCTAAGTTACAAAGTGAAAATTTAAGAGACACAGTATTGTGAATTAAATTCTAAGTGTCTTATCACAAGTCCAAAAGTATAGAATGTTCTGAACGAATGCCATTAGTCTTGACTATCCTGATGTGCCATTAGTCTTTGATGTCCTGATGTACCGCAGTGATACAATCCAGAATGTCTTGAATGAGTTCTCAGCAGTCCCTGAGTAGTGTTTTAGTCCAAAAAGTCAGTAAGCACTTGGTAATTCCAATGAATAATTTAAATAATTCTTCTAGAATTATATCTGAATACAACTATAAACTCTTATGATAGGTTCACAAAGACTGATACAAAACTAGACTGAATAATTGTTTAACAAACATATATATCACAAACACACACACACATACACACACACACACATACACACACACACACACACATATATATATATATATATATATATATATATATATATATATATATATATATATATATATATATATAAAATTTCACTTGACGTAATAGATATAATAGAATTTTTGGGAATTTCTTTCATGTTAGTCATTTGTAATAGAAATTTCCATCAAATTGTAAACAAGTTCACTTTCAGAACATTCTAAGCTCTTGAAAATATGTTAAGCCTGGAATTCAACTTTTGATAATCGTCTTACCACTTTCAAACATGACGAAAGTCATGTAGGTAAAGACTCCATTTTCACAACCTCAGTCACAGACAAAAATTAAGCACACAATATGGATATACATAACAAAGAATAAACTAATGAGATTGCTGCTACATTTTGGTAAATGATTTAATTAAATGTTACTTGTATTCAGATTAACAAATCATTTTCAAAACTTTCATTTTTTAAAATTATATTTGATTTACCATGATGCTGTTGATTTGAAGTCGGCAGTGCAACTACTATTTTATTATAAGGAAGTTTGAACACTTTATAATCTTTTGAGGCATAGTGGGAGAGGCAGAACAAATAACTTTATTTTATAAATGTTCATGTCACTTGCATAATGTCTTTTACTTTGTTGCCATGTTCTGACTTTCTCACCAAGATAGTGAGGATATACTGAGAGACTGGACAAGGGTTCATGAACAAAAATGATTGATATCACCCTGAAACAAGTTATACAAATAAAGTAATTGATAAATGCATTGCAACTGAAAATAAATGTAATGGAAGTAAAAATGAACTCAAAAGGTTATAAATGAATTATTATTAGGGTCAAATGTTCAAATATATTGCTTAATTGTTTGAAATGCAATTTGAAGATTGTAAATATAATTGAAGCAGTCGTAGAAGGGAGGTAAAAGATTGCTAGTGCAGTCATATTTGGCAATGAACTCTTAGTAATTTTCAACTATTGAAGTATATTTTAATTGATAATACTGAAAAATTATTTTCCATACCATTTTGGGATTTTTCAAATCCTGTTCACTCATTTCTTTTCAGTTTTGCTCAGTTGAATTTTTCAAGCTGTATTTAATTTTTCTAAAATGTCCCCCACAGTTTACCAGTGTAATTTGGTATATTAGTTGTCATAGAAGTTTGTTGGAATTTTAGACTTGAACCTGTTTATGACCATAAGCATTGTTGTATTTTGTTTTGATTAGCTGTATTCAGATGATGGCATTATCTTTGATTATTAGATTAGGCATCAATATCAAGTTTTGCGTTGGTATAGCTTTCTCCTAAATTGCTGTGAGGAAATTCACCAGACATTACATTGAGATGGCATAATTTTGCTGCCTCTTCCCTGTGGGCACTGGGAGTGTGGGTGTTTGGTGAGGATGAGGTCAAAGGTTAAATGTACAATAATTACAATTACAGTGACATTGTGTAATATTTCTTGACCAAACATTATATATGCAGTCATATCAATATGACACATACATGATGGATTTTTGGCCCAAATCCAAGGGTTATGGTCCAGAAAGTGAGTGGATTATTGGGGTTGATGATAGCTACTGATTTTAACTCACCTTTTATCCACTTGATTGATGATCCCTATATTTAGAATAAAATATTACAAAAAGTGTGTCATATGCCATGTAGCTGATGTTCAAAATCGCATTTTCCCATGTAATCAAAAAGTCAGAAAAACCACTATGCCCTATTTTATATGGTTTCTTTCAGATCTGTACAGTGGTCAGCTGGGTCAATCCTCTATGGTGGACAAGGCAGTCCAGGAGCTGAAGGAGGCTGTGGACATGGAGGTGAAGTACATGAAGACATTGTATGAAATGATAGGCATGATGGACACTCTGTTCTCTGCTTCAGCTCACACCGACCTGGCCAACCAGTCCTTGCTGAATGGTCAGGCCAATCCAGTTAATCTGACCCCCTCAGTAGCAGCTCAGAATACATGACAGTGACGACAGTACACATTCAGATAGAAGATAAGCAGTGATATAAAAGTGTATAAAGTATTGACACTACTGCTGCTGATACAATCAAGCATTGATTATCCAGATTTTCAGATAAACAGATTTTGTCCAGATAGATGGCTGTCAGAATGTATGGTAATAATACAGACAACCATTTGTAAACCATGACATTTTGTTCAGAAAAGTAAAATATCTGGATAGTTGCTGTTTGGATAGTTGATATTTTACTGTACTTTCCAAAGTTAATACTGTGGAGAAAAAATAGGAATTATGTGAGGCAAGATCAGTTGCTGATTTTGTGGGAGCTGTATTACTTAACCCCCTTGTTCAACACTGTGTGTTGTTGGTGGGGATATTGAAACAAGCAGGTGGATATCCACCATATCTTGCAAGTTTGCATACCAAAGTAAAAGTTGATATTGTAATTTTCATACAATTTGAATCCAACTGCAAACTGCATAGAACCAGATCTGTTGTCATATAATGCACCAGCAGATCTGGGTCAATGCAGGTTGTTAGGAGTAATCAGTAGAACAAAACAAGATAGACCTTGATCTGCCAATGCATTGTGCAATGGGAGGACAAGGTCTGTGTTGTTTGCAGTTGGACTCAACTTATTAGTGGGTCTGTATGGTAAATTTATTTATCTGACCATACAGGCACTTATAAAAGAAGACATACAAATTTATCTCATGCTTGAGACTAATGCTTGCAGATTGAATTGCAGATAGATGTGACATATTTATAGTGATAGGGAGGGATATAGAGGTGGTTTGGGGGGAGGAACTGAGCAACCTTTCTGTAAGATTTCTAGTAAAATTTTTCAGCATAAGAAGGAAGAAATTTGGCTTTTCTGTGTAAAACAAATCATTCCTTTTAAATTTGATCCTCTATAGAAAACAATATTTAATCTGCCCATAGATGATAATGATCTTTAACTCTATTGGTTACATACCAGAAGAGCTTATGGGATGGTCTATTTCCATTGTCTGTCCATCCATTAGCACGAGTTTGCTATCCTTGGAAGATTGCCTTGATAGTTGATACACATTCATTCCATGCCTAGTTGGTCCCAAATGAAAATGTTGCCACACAAATATGCAGTATGGTTACCATAGTGGTCATCTTGAAATCCTGAATGGATTGCCATGTCAGCATTCGGTTTTCAGTAAAAGACTTCTTCTGATGTCTGTTTGGTCGTAAATGAAAATGAGGCCATTCTGATGTCCGTTAGAGCCATCAGCCATCTTGAAAATCTTGTTATTTATTCCCCTTCTGAATGGAAAGTCATATTGACACAGGGTTTGCACCAGAAGACTTTATAAGTTAGTCGTGAAGAAAATGGTACTGATTTTATGACCAATATGACCACAAGAATGGCCATCTTTAAAATCTTGTTATCGCTATCTCTCCTAAATGGATGGTCATAACAACATGGGGTTTTCACTGAAAGACTTCTTGTGGTATCTAGTAAGTCTTAAATAAAAATAGAGCTGATCTGGTGTCTTGAAAACTGTGTTATTGCAACTTCTCTGAATGAAATGTAATATTGCCCTGAGGATTTTACCAGAAGACTTCAAATGAGATCTAGTTGGTCTTAATTCCTAATGAAAATCGAGCTGATCTTGTACCATCCATATCACCATCACAGTGGCCATGTTGAAAATCTCATTAATGCTAATCCTCCTGAATGAAAAAAAAAAATATTGTCATGGGGTTTTACAAAAATGATGTATTGTTTGTCCAAAATGAAAATGGTGTTAATCTGGCCATCTTGAAGTATTCTTGAAAATGGTGTACAAGTGGCCATCTTGAAGTATTTTTATGACTACTTCTGAATGAATGATTGTATCAACATGGGGTTTTTCCTAACAACTTGTTAGAGTGTCTGGTTGGTCCTAATGATGCCATTCAGACATTCAGTGTACCGACCACAGTGGCCATCTTGAAAATTTTGTTATCACTATTTCTTCTGAATGAAATACTTCTTATGGTGTCTAGTTAGTTGTGAATAAAGTTGTTGCTGATCAGACTTCTGTTATGAATGCCACAGTGATCATCTTGAAAATGTTGTTATCAGTACTTTTCCTGAATGGCTGGTCATCAGACTTCTTATGATGTCTTGCTATTTTTAAATAGAAATCTGCCAGTCTGATATTGAATCTGGCAACCTTGACAAATTACATTAAAAAGCTTCTTGCAAAAGCTGAAGTAGATACAATAGATGGTTAAATGTCCAGAGAAAGGTCATTTTAGACCACACATTCAGTCAGAATAAATTTTTAGTGATTGGCGTTATTGACATATATGCATCAGACAAAAGACTTGATGACCTAAATGTAATCTCTGCATTGTGATGTTGTTCATGTATTGTAGACATTTACTAACATGATGTGATAACAGAGTAAGATTGAATATTCTCAGTATTGCTTGATAAACATATGGGAAATACAATAACTCTGTTATCTTTTTTTATTTAATTTGCTTTTAGCTGTCCTGGTCATAAACCAGAAGAGCTTATGGGATGGTCTGTCTTCCATCCTCCATCCATCCATTAATACATATTTTTTTATAGCTGCTTCTCTAAACTACATGGAGGATTGTCATGAAACTTGAAACGCACATTCATCCTATGCTCTAGTTGACCCTAAATAAAACTGGTGCTGCTTGGAAATCAGATATGGCCACCACAGCAGCCATCTTGAAAATACTGTAATTGCTGCTCCTTCTGAATGTTTGGTCATACCAACATGGGGTTTATGATCTCTAGCTGGTCTTAAATGAAAATTATGCTAATCTAATGCCCAATTTGGCCATCACAGCAGCCATCTTGAAAATCTTATCACTACTCCTGCTGAGTGAAAGGTCATATTGATACAAGGTTTTCAGCAGAAGACTTCTTGGTCAGAAATGAATATGGTGCCAATCTGACATCCAGGCTGGCCACCACAGTGACCATTTTGAAAACTTTTTATAACTGAATGGATGGTCATATCAACAGAGAGTATTCACTGAAGACTTCTTATTGTATCTAGTTGATCATAATTGAAATTGGTGCCCATCTGACAGTCAATGTGGACACCACAGCAGCCATCTTGAAAATCGTGTAATCGCTACTCCTGAATGGTAAGTCATATTGAAATGAGAATTTTCACCAGAAAATGTGATGATTAGTTGGTCCTAAATGCATACTTGCCAACCAATAAACTTTTGGCATAATCATTTACGCAGTCTTCCACTAAGTTATGTTTTATGATGGCCTGTATATGGATTATGCATTTTTAGTACATTAAAAAAATAAAAATTAAGCAATAAAAAGTTTGTTTTTGTCATTTTTATCACCCTCATATATATTGGAGAATATTCTTAAAAAGATGACTGCTTTGTAATAATAGAGTAAGACTACTTTCATTATTTGCTGTTTATCGATAGATGTATATGACCCTTTTAAAAGAAAACAGTAGGTTTCTTCAGAGTGAACATTGCCTTATAGATTTATTGTATTAATTAGCTAGGTTAGTAGCAGACCAGTCTATACTTTTAAAGAAAACGGCGACGGTTGTTAAATGAAAGGCTTTGCGGTGTGAGTTGTGAATATTATATATATATATATATATATATGTATGTATGTATGTATGTGTGTGTGTGTGTGTGTGTGTTTGTGTGTGTGTGTGTGTGATGGAAAATGTTAGAGCAGATTGATTTTTTCAAAGTTCAAAACAGATCAGATAAAAATTACAAATTGACTCCACTTTACCAACTTTAGAAGAAGAATATGAGAGTAATATAATATAGCACTCTGAGCTCAATTCCAATTTACGATCTAATGTAATACAGCACTCTGAGCACAAGATTATGCTCAATTCCAGTTTATGATCTGATGTAATACGGCACTCTGAGCACAAGATTATGCTCAATTCCAGTTTACGATCATTCAGCAAAAGTTAAACTAGTTAAAGTGAGTGTTGAATATAAATAATCTTTCAGTATATCTTGTGTCTGATTCTAATCCATAGGGATTTTGTCCTTTGTGACAAAGAATTTTGACCAGGTTAGTAGCAAAAATAAACATTTTGTTTCCTATGTGCTGTAATTCTGGCATGTAATATATAGATTACACTTTTTATACCCAAATTACACTTTTTTTTTTTACCACTTATAATAGCAATAATTATGCTTATAACCTCTCGCGGGTGGGAGGGGGTGGTGGCATCTGTGTATATGAAATGCTTGTAAATTCAGTATGGCCACCACAGTAATCATCTTCAAAATCTAGTTATCACTATTTCTTCAAAACGGATGGGATTATCAACGAGTAGTTTTTATTGAGAGACTACTTATGAAGTCTAGTTTGTCCCAAATGAAAATTGTGGTGTGCAGACATCCAGTATGGCTGACAGTGGCCATCTTGAAAATCCTGTTATCACTACATGTACTCCTGAGGGAATGGCAGGTCATATTGCTATCATGCTTTCACCAAAGACTATGATGCCTTGTTGGTCATAAATGGAAATGGTGTCAATCTGTTATCCAATATGGCTACTATGGCAGCCATATTGAAAATGTTATTATGAATTATTTGAAACAAAAAGCCATATTAATTTGGGGTTTCGACCAAGACTGGTGTCTTGTTGGTCTTAAAATGAAAATGGAGTCAATCTGTCATCCGCAGCAGCTATAACGGCTGTTTGTACTCATTCGGCATTTGACTTCAATGCTTGTACTTAAGACGAATATGACAACAGTACCGACTCCAGTAGTTAATACCTTATGACCCAATGCCAGTCTCTGCTTGTTAAAATCTTTACCAGATCGCATAATTGTGTAAGTATGTGAGCCAATAAGAACCAATTTACATATGGTGTCAAGCGTTTTATGGTACCCCATCCAGTCATTACTATTCTTCGATAAACCATCGTTTACGTTGATTTGATTTGTAGGTGACAATGCTTAGTAAATGAAGCAATATGATACTGCCTAAATGATTATAAATTAAAGTATAAAAGCTGTGTTGGGCACATGTATTTTCATCCATAGACTGGTCCTATTTTAACTAAGTTCCTTATTACATTTCGATAGAATCTGTTCTTGAAGTGACAGAGTTTTTGAAGATTTGCATGTTTCAACGTAGTGTCTGTCAAACAGATTTTATATTATGTCTATTTCTTTGTTTACATGTATGCCTGCATACATGATTGGATAGATAAATGGAAGGATGTATATTGCTTATAAATTACTACATTTCCAGGTGTATCTGATTATATATTATTATTATTATTATTATTATTATTATTATTATTATGGCCTAGTGGTTAGAGCGTCCGCCTCGGATGCGGGAGGTCATGGGTTCGATCCCCGGCCGAGTCATACGAAAGACTTACAAAAATGGTACTAACAGCTGCCTCGCTTGGCGCTCAGCATTAAGAGGTTAGTGTTAGGACTGGTCGGCCTGGTGTCAGGATAATGTGACTGGGTGGGACATCATGCTATGTCTGCGGCATGATGCCCCAGCGCTAGACATCACTATAAACTGCCACACTGCAGACATCGTAGCGATATGACTGACAAATTTTTCAAGTTACGTTAAAAATCCAACACACAGCAACACAACACAATTATTATTATTATTATTATTATTATTATTATTATTATTATTATTCGTGCAAAGACGTACAACTGTATGCCAAAGTAGTATCATCAGTCAGCACGTTCCGGACAGACTTAAAAATTAATGCTAATTAGCTCTAAATAACAATAGGCACACCTGTCATTTCATGTTTTTGTGTATCTCAGTTTTGTTCGAATGACAGATGCATACTTTAATGTCATCGAAAACAAAGTTGTCGGTCATTTGTCTCTTTCCATCTACATAGGTCTGCCGGATACCAGCAAAAACATCTGCCGATAATTTGTCTACAGAGTAATCAGTGTGACCCATTCAAATAATATGATTAGTTATTTCAGAAGACAATTATCATGAACTTAAACATAGACCAACACGTGAGTTTCTATAATATATACAACATAATATTTCGGCTCATTATTAAAATCACTTTCTTTTGCGCAAACGACAATGGTGTGTCATCTTAATTTCGCGATTGTCGTGAACGTATTATCCTTGAGAAAAGATCTTTGCATGAGGCGCTATTGTTTTATATCTGGTTTTATACCCCACAGAGTTTGTTGGTCGTGTTTTGACCGATTTAGAGATAACTGAAACATCTCGCGTATAGAAATGGCATGTTAATGAAGCTTATTTATGGAAATAATTAATTGCCAAGCACCGATTTAGTGCAGGAGAACACGGGCACGTACCCCCGCATAGAGCTAAGATTTATCCGGCACCAGTTACACATATTTTTATTTTATTTCTGATGGTTTTTTTTTTTTTGGTATTGTCTCATGCACAGCAGTACGTAAACTTTCAGTTTCAGGTTCCCCCTTGTTGAAGATATATATATATATATATATATATATATATATATATATATATATATATATATATATGCACAGTCCTTATTTCCAGTGTTTCAGCTGGGGCACGGTTACGAATCGATAAGTACCCTGCGATTAGGTCAGTATTATTGTGGCTGCTAGTTTTGGTAAATAAACAAGGTGTCGCAAACTAATCAACCCTTATCCGGAACTGGGTTCAGTTAGGGAAACAACTAAAACAAGCAATAAGGGTAAATGGCGCCCGGGGCCACGATGAAGGTCTAGAGGGGTTTGGGCTCCTCAAGACCTCTGGCGTACCCCCCCCCCCTCGTTAGTACACTGCTGCACGTTTCTGCAAGAGTGCAGTAATAATAATAATAATAATAATAATAATAATAATAATAAACAGTTTGATGGTTTCTTTCATTAAAGGCATGCCATAGATGCGAGTTTCATAGGCCATGGTTAGTAGATTTCTTAGTTTCATGGATGGTAACCGTTGCGAACCTCTGTGGCTCTAGTATTTTGTAAAATGCATTCAAATTCTCGAACGCGCCACAACAGTCATTTGCAAGCGAGTTCTTCTTTAGGGAGATGCGTTGCATATACAGTGAAGTGAGGATATTTCAGTTCGTTTCCGAATAATAAAAATCTCCGATCTTTGCTACCATTGTTTTGCATTCGGCGCACTATATTAATTTTAAATTAATTCGTGACAGGAAAGAAAAACATTTACCTAGAATCGAGCCATATATGTTAGACTTTTCTTCGTGTTGCGTGATGCAACATTACACTTCTTGACGTAGATCATAGTATACGAAGAGTGTCTGCCAGATCCCTAAACTTACGGAAATGAAGATATTCCAAATATCAAGAAACTTTATCCCAATTGTAGTTATCCTATACAAGACCTATTGTATAACACGCTAATAACGTGTGGGACGGTTGGGCATGATCTGAATCTGAAAAATCGAAAGCTTAAACTCACATCAGTACGGATTGTAAGCAAAATGAACCTCTTGACAACCTTTGTATGCTTAAACTGGATGGGAAGAACTGATCATAACAAGAATAAAAGCTAAGCCTGTTAATATGTATAAAATCATACATAACTTCACACCTGAATCTTTTTAAGCATCACACCCCCTATTAAATTCCGTGACTTCTTTATATATTTCATGAATAAATATTTATATTCCTATGTCTTTCGACCCAACTGTGAAAATAGTCTTTCTTTAAATCGGCATTAATACAGTGATTACCTGTTTCATCTTTTTATAAACGTCTTGACAACGAATACAATGAGGGGCACTATATCAGTTACTGGAATTCGTTTCTTAGATATACTAAAAGAATACCTGGTCAAGAATGTAGCTCCCTTCGTGTGGATCTGTGTCAAGTTTAACTTTCACCTTTTCTATATGCTCATATGGTAGCATTGAAACTGTCGAACACTTTTTTTAATTGATCGTCCACGAGTTGATCTCGAGGCAAGACCTTAGTTATCACCTTTCAAAAACCAACATAACCCCTCCCCTCCCCCCCCCCCATCCATTTATTATGCATAACCATTTTTTACAGGTTAACCATAATCCCACTGAGAGAAAAACGATATTTTTGCATGTTCAGAGGAGGTTAATTGAATATATCGAATTCATTGAATTCATTATCCAAGTGAGAATGATAGTCTTGTATAGTTAATACTGATCTTAATGAGTCAACTACGGACAGGGGAACGTTTAGGAATATTGTGCAAATGATGACAAAATTTGATCAGGATATATTACAAGATTAGTAGAGAATATATTATTATTGAACTCGTGTAGGCATGACGTGTGCGTGAGTGTGTGTGTGTATGTATATATATATATATATATATATATATATATATATATATATATATATATATATATATATATATATATATATATATATATATATAGTGGTCTAAGTTGCTTTTTATGACTGATATTAAACAGGTTTTCCTTCACAGAAATAAAGAGAACACTTTTATCACGATAGAAGATTAGAGATAAGAGGATATGGAAGGGTGTATGGATGGACGGAAGTACAATAAAGCTACTTATTTGTGATCCAACGTATATTCAAAATATGAAATACGGAGCGAAAATAATTCTTGTAATCAAAAGAAATTTGTTATAATTCAACTTTATATATTGTGTCTGTAATTTCTATTTTGACTATTTGTATTTTTCTTTCTTCTGGGGGAGGAGTTTTAAAGGAAAATACCCCTCCCAACATCCCTATCAAATCCAGAATACGCCAAAACTTGCAGAGCATAAAGAGGGACAGTACGTTTACACCGAAAATGATTATGATATTGAAATTTGGAATTTATTCTTAGAATATAAATTTTCACCTGTCCACTTTTAAAGGAATTACGATCACCAACTGTTGTTGACGCATACCACAGGCAAATAGACATTTACATCATCCAGCTTTAAATAGCTCTGACAATATTTAACGGCAATAAAAAGAAAAACAATCCGTACAATTATTATTATTTTTATCAATAAGAGATATTGCCTTAAATTCTATATGAGACATTGCCTTAAAGTCTATGTGAGATATTGCCTTAAAGTCTATGTGAGATATTGCCTTAAAGTTCATTTTGTTTTTCTTCTTTGACATATAAGCCGTTTGATTTGGACTTTTACGTTTTTCACGCGTATGCTAGTATCCTCCACCATTTTACGGTCCTCGCTGATTAGTCATGCCCCTACTGTTCTTCTCTAGGCTACTTTTTGACTTACACGTGTCCTGTTTTCTCAGATATTAAATTAAGGGAATATGGTTTAGTTATCTATTTTTGGCATACTCTATGCGTCGCAGTCACCTTATTTTAATCATAATAATAACTGGGTTCATTTCAATCTATTAACTAGTTGTTGGTTAATTTTTCAGGCGTTGTGTTTTGAATATTGTTTATAGAAATGTAATTTGCATGGATCTCACTCTCTAGTCTCCATACGTGTTAGCCATATGTAGGAATCGAACAATGGCGTAGTAGGAATTCGCCCCCTCCACCACCAAAGAACATCAAACACCGAAATTAATTATGGGTCCCTCTTCCAAAAAGTTTCTTGATTGAAATTTTGGGCCTCCCCCCGCATTTGCGGTGGTTGCTTGGTCTGGGCGGGTGGGATACACTCAATACCATGCTTAATAAGTCGAAATCAAGCATTTGACACTAATATCAGCGTGAAAGTTATCATTTTCAATTATCTAAAACTTTCTTTCAGTGCATTTAACTTCCCAGACCACTCCGGTGGCCAAGTGGTTAATGCATCTGCCTCGGATGTGGGAGGTCGCGGGTTCAAACTCCGGCCGAATCATACTAAAGACTTATTAAAAAATGGTACTAACAGCTATCTCTTTTGGCGCTCAGCATGAAGAGGTTAGTGTTGGGACTGGTTAGCCTGGTGTCAGGATAATGTGACTGGGTGGGACATCATGCTACATGTCTGCGGCATGATGCCCCAGTGCTAGACATGACTATAAACTGCCACATTGCAGACTTCGTAGCGATATAACTGAATTTTTTTTTAAAGCTACGCTAAAATCCAAATCACACACACACACACACACACACACACACGCGCGCGCGCGCGCGCGCGCGCAAACTTCCACACATATTCTGTCCATACAAGTAAAGATCTCGATTTTTTGTCCAGTAGGTTGCAATTATGTGCCTACCATGTAAGGCTTGATTAGGGTAGCTTTTACTGGTATCCAGCTTTAGATATATTTATTCTTCTTGATATCATTTCATGAGTAAATATTTGTACGAAGCACACCGTTTGGATTGTTAAGAAAGTATGTGCTAACTTTAGTTTAGAAGTACACACGAGTTGTATAATATGCCAACAAAGAATTAGCGGTCTCAGCTCATTTATGATGGGATACTGCTCTATCATGTACGGTAACTGGTAGATCTCATCTCATTAATGATAGGATACTATTCTTTCATGTACGGTAACTGATAGATCTCATCTCATTAATGATAGAATACTGCTCTGTCTTGTATGGTAATTGATAGATCTTAGGCCATTAATGATAGGATACTACTCTGTCATGTATGGTAAATGATAGATCTCAGGCTATTAATGATAGGAAACTATTCTGTCATGTACATTACCTGATAGATCTCATCTCATTAATGATAGGATACTACTCTGTCGTGTACGGTAACTGATAGATCTCAGGCCATTAATAGGATACTACTCTCATGTACGATAACTGATAGATCTCAGGCTATTAATGATAGGATACTACTCGTGTACGGTGACTGATATATGTAAGCCCATACATGATATGATACTCTGTGTGTGTGTGTGTGTGATTTGGATTTTTAACGTAGCTTTAACAGTTTTTCAGTCATATCGCTACGATGTCTGCAGTGTGGCAGTTTATAGTGATGTATAGCACTGGTGCATCATGCCGAAGACATGTTGCATGATGCCCCACCCAGTCACATTATCCTGACACCAGGCCGACCAGTCCTAACACTAACCTCTTAATGCTGAGCGCCAAGCGAGGCAGCTGTTAGTACCATTTTTATAAGTCTTTGGTATTACTCGGCCGGGGATCGAACCCACGACCTCCCACATCCGAGGCGGACGCTCTAACCACTAGGCCACCGGAGCGGTTTGATAGGATACTGCTGTAATTTATTACTAAAAAAGTTTAAGACTAAGAGTAATGTTCATACTTTGTCATAATTTCATATTCAAATAAGCATGCATAATTAAGCATACTTAATAAAGAACCGATTTTTTTTTCTGAGAGAAATAGCCATCGTAAACCATACTAGTGCAATGGGAGAAAAATTCAAATATATTTACATTGCAAATAAATAATGTGTTTACCATAACGATTAGTATTATCTTTTCCATTTGTACTTCTAATTTGTATTTCTAATTTTGAAAAAGGGAAAGAAAAAATTATCAGAACAGAACAGCCAGGAACCTTTACTTGTAAACTCAGATTACACAGGGGCACATGAGTACAGTTTTCAGATATGGACAATAAGTTTACATGGTGCAGTGATAATCATTGATGGCAAAATTATTTTATTGTATGTGACAAAATAGATACAATACAGGTTTTAAATGGTTTCGTATAAGAATACAAAAGAAGAAGAACAAAGTGAAAAAGAACAAAAACGACAAAACAAGCCAAAATTATCCAAGGTAACATAGGAGATAAAAAAGGCTAGAAAATATGGGTATGCGTGACTCAGATGATAACACTTTTAGTCACAGCTGATCCCAATAGAAATTCCAGAGGGTTCGATCTTTTCTGGCTGGTCAGAAAATTAGCGCATCTTTTAATGGGTCTATATACGCACCACGATTAGAATCAGTGGGAAGATGATTCATTTAACAACATTTCTAAGATACATTCCGATACACGGCGTTTCAGTTTCAAACGTTTTCTCACTTTTCAAGGTCTTTGGATGTGAAAGAAGGAGAATCATGACAATAGCATACCTGAGCTAATGATTTGATGGCCTAATTGTGATTTGAGGATTCGATCTTTAAGATAACATTCTAAGTGTGACCAACTAATTTTCCGATATTGACAAGGTCTGCAGTGGTTCTCAATCCTTGCGTACATCTGAAGATGTTGCCTCAAATTGAGGAAGACATAGTATGTATGATGATAGTATTACTAATTCAATGGCTTCCCTAAAATTCTCAGTGCATATTTTGTATAAGGACGTAAACAAAATTCTTTCTTCCTACTTTGAAACATACTATTTTGAAAATATGATGATATTTAGGTACAGTAACCTTAGGACGTTTTGCAGCGAGGTCAATCAGACTCCACTGACCATAAAACCTGAAGTATGAGATACAAATTTGAAAACAAAGCGATCTAATCTTGTAAAACTTATATTTTCCAGTTCTGAGTGATTATTCCAATTTTAAATTTTCAAGTAAAACTAATGATTACGCTCAGATACTTAAAGAAAATCAGATGTACTAGCATTTTGATACCTCGAACATATACAGATCAGCTCGAGATATATATAGTTCCAGCGAACGAGATTTCTATGTCAAGTCTTAGAACAACTTCGATATAAGTGTTCGAGCCAACCGAGTCTTAGAACAAGTTCGATATAAGTGTTCGAGCCAACCGAGTCTTAGAACAAGTTCGATATAAGTGTTAGAGCCAACCGAGTCTTAGAACAAGTTCGATATAAGTGTTCGAGCTAACCGAGTCTTAGAACAACTTCGATATAAGTGTTAGAGCCAACCGAGTCTTAGAACAACTTCGATATAAGTGTTAGAGCCAACCGAGTCTTAGAAAAAGTTCGATATAAGTGATCGAGCCAACCGTATTCGAACTAATGAGAACCTACTGCAAATATCCCCTTTGATTAAATCGTTTAAATTGAATTCGGTTCTCGTGTTGGCTCTCCTCAAACGCTGGTGATGCTTTCCTCATTTCCGTTTATTATTGAGCTTTGACTTTGTAATTCTGATCTGGTTCACTCTTTACTCATGTTCCATGCATCGCATTCTCCTCTATCTTACCTACAGAAAATAAGACAGACTTGTTCTTAAACAACCTTTTGAACAGACGATCTTGTTCATTTCTTTGCTCTTCACACTGTAGCACCCTGGCCTAAACAATAACATAGGTACGGGGGTGGGTGTGGGGTGGCTTATTTCGGATGGGTCGAAGTATACATGTTACACTTTTGCAATTGCAAATTTGGATCTAATATCCCAATTAAGATAGGTTTTCCTTGCTGTTGACATTACCGTTGAAGAGCCGAATTCCTCTGTCCATACAGTGATATCTTGCTTCGATGGAAATGCCACAAGAGTGTGTATTGTTGAGATGCATCACCAGGGTCTTCTTTCGACAATAAGTTTTACTAGTAAAAGTTTTTTACACAGAGTTGGAAAGAGCGTCTTTGCTTCTGCATTTGACTATCTTGCCCTTACAATAAAATTTTATTATGTTTATTGCCAAGGTCTTAAGAGAATGGTCAAACGTCCATTGAATCCACTAAGGCTAAGTCCTTTTTTAGAATTTGAGAAAACAATCAAACACTTGAGACGAATCAATAAATTATTTTATTCGCTGTTATGCTTGTTATGCGCCATGTTTAGTGGTCTAATGTACGTAATTCGTTTCATGAACCAGAGAGCAACGTAAGTACACTATTATTGGTCGCATCACTAAAATGGACATGGTATGGTCAATGAAAACAAACGTTTAAACAGACTAGTTGCACATTACTACCATACTGAAAGTTCAGTTGGTTACATCAATGTCAATCAGTTATGTAAACAAATTAAACGGGTCGAGGAGGAAAACAAACTGAATTGAGATCAAAAAGATGAAAATACACTGAATTGAGATCAAAAAGAGGAAAATACACTGAATGGAGATCAAAAGCGGAAATTACACTGAACTGAGATCACAAAGAGGAAAATACACTGCATTGAGATCAAAAAGAGAAAAATCACTGAACTGGGATAATTATGGTTAACTCAAGTCTACCTACACATTTCACAAGCAAGTGAGAAAAAGATTTCCGTAGGATGAATCTATGTTTGTCACGTGGATGACCAGTGGAAATCATAGTTAATATGTAAGCATATGGTATAGAAACAATGGATACAAATACGTTTTGACAGTGACATATTAATTCGAAATACTCTCCTGCGTAAAAATGAAAACAAAACACTATACTTGATGAAATCCTTAAGGATCTAAACCTGAAAGAAACAGTTTGATGAGGGAACGAATTTTCCAGTACGAAAGTCAATGATTCGCTGAAAAAAGGGGAATACTGAATACTTCTCAACTTACCCAAAGAAAAACTATTTGCAGTGGAAAGGTTAAACTTAACGCGAAATGCTATAATGCTATAATGTTGAATTATTTTACACGAAATAAAACCCGCAATAAGGCTGACGTTTTGCCAAAGCTATCTGTTGGTTACAAAAGAATATTAGACTTGACATCGGTTTAAACGAGCAATGAAGAAAGTATTGATCAATCTAATTGTTTATATATATATATATATATATATATATATATATATATATATATATATATATATATATATATATATATATATATATATATATATATATATATATATATATATATGGAACTCCTAAGTGTATTAATAAATAGATGATATATCCATCGGAAACGACTCAGCAAGACGGCATAAATAACAGTAATTGTAGAGCATGAAACATTTGAGAGTTTGAAAGATAGCGAGATTTTGCAATGTGCCAGACGTGGAAAACAAACAGCACTTTAAAGTATTCTAGATATTAAATACACATGGCGTGCGAAATTGTTTTGATCATAATTCCTGACTGAAAAGGAAATTGCATCCAAAACGTCACCGGTATTTAACAAAATGGCATACATGGCAAGGTAACAAGGCAAATACAATGCAGACAATGTCATATTAGAGTATAATATGACATTACAGAAGAAGTTAAAACAGAAAAAAATAAAAAGGAAGTTCTTTTAATGTATATCTAAAATAAAATCATAAATCCAATGTAAAAGATTAGAAGCCTGTCTATGCTATTTTGAATAAAATAAAAGATAATGAAATCGAATAAAACATTTCAACTTATCTTGGATTTTATAAAGGGGAAGGTATATCAACCATTTAAAATGCAACCTTTTGTTACAAAACAATGCCACAAAACTAACCAAAATCCATTGACCCGAGAAACGTTTTAACACAACGTGATTGAAATAAAATCCAGCCTTTACAGTGTGTATCGATACAGATATTAAAGATGCAGTTTTTAATCAGAACTTTCATATGACAGTTAATAGTAATTTAAATCAGGTACACAAATAAATTATACAATCAAGTATCGGATGTTGTGGACGAAGTCTATTTATGCCTAAAGCAACGCGCATTGGTGATGCAGTAGTGTTGAATGCATGTGTGGGAACACAGCAAGTTGTACATTGTTACACATTCACCACAGAAAAACGGACAAAGGAAATGAAAAACATAAATTGAAAATGCCAGAGACGTACATAATTTGTACAGTCAACAATATTAAAATGTTATTACAGGGGAAGAAAGGAAAACAAAATGTGGCTCAATGTATTTGTGTTAGAAAAAAACTTCCGTTCATTTTTAAATTGCAATTATATACTTTATTAAAATAACAAAAGGACACCATCTTACTCTCCTATTGCTGCTTAGTTTAATGCTCTAGCTGACATGGTCTGTTGCAGTTCAGTTTAATGCTCAGGTTGACATGGCCTATTGCTGCTTAGTTTAATGCTCTGGTTCACAGGGCCTATTGCTGCTTAGTTTAATGCTCTGGTTGACAGGGGCTATTGCTGCTTAGTTTAATGCTCTGGTTGACAGGGCCTATTGCTGCTTAGTTTAATGCTCTGGTTGACAGGGGCTATTGCTGCTTAGTTTAATGCTCTGGTTGACATGGCCTATTGCTGCTTAGTTTAATGCTCTGGTTGACATGGCCTATTGCTGCTTAGTTTAATGTTCTGGTTGACATGGCCTATTGCTGCTTAGTTTAATGCTCTGGTTCACAGGGCCTATTGCTGCTTAGTTTAATGCTCTGGTTGACAGGGGCTATTGCTGCTTAGTTTAATGCTCTGGTTGACATGGCCTATTGCTGCTTAGTTTAATGCTCTGGTTGACATGGCCTATTGCTGCTTAGTTTAATGCTCTGGTTGACATGGTCTATCGAAGCTCAGTTTAATGCCCTGGTTTACGTGGCAATATTTCAGCTCATTTTAATACTCTGGTTGACAGGGCCTATTGCGTCTGGTTGACGTGGCCTATTGCAGCTAAGTTTAATGCTCTGGTTGACATGGCTTATAGCAGTTCAGTTTAATGTTCGGTTGACATGGACCATTCCAGCTAAATTTAATACTCTGGATTACATGGCCTACTGCAGGTCAGTAATGTTCTGGTTGACATAGCCAAAAGGATTTACTACAGTGAGATTCAATTCGTCATTTACAAACCATTAAATATATTGCATGATTATATTCTTAAATTTATAGTGAATATTACTTTGACAAATACAATGTGTGACAGGAAATTTTGGCAGAATCAACTAAACTGGTCAGTGTTGATGACAACAGCTGGTATTACAATGTTGTTAATGCATTTAATGTATATAAATGTGCCAGTGAATATACAAATGTCATGTTTACTTTCAAATAATATATTAATTGCCTGACTTAAAAATATACCGACTGGACAATGCAGCGTGCAAAGCAAATAACAAATAAATATGAACAACTTAATTGCATCTGCAATAACTTAAAGATTCCATCACATTGTGATTAGAGATATATCATCGGGAAGAATTATAAGGTCATAGATGGTATATGCATTTTTGGAAAGCATATAAAGATGATCACAGACTTCAAATGTCATGGATACTTTTACTAAAATTTGTTGTCATTTAAGCTGTGGTTAGCTCTAACTGACTGGAGAGCAAGTTCAATAACATTCAAAAATATAGATTTTAAAAGGTCAACACTAAACTACAATCCGAAAACTTCTCAAATGTGCCTGACAGATAATATGTACTGGTTGCTATGATGTTGATGCAGCTGTGGCTATGATGAGTATTGCTATGACAACTCTAGTTTTTGGAGTAACTGCTTACCACGCAATAAAGATGATGGTGAAAAACAGACTAGACAAGAAAAAATGACAAAGACTAAAACATTTTATTAAAAATCTCATCATTGATGAAATTAATTGATGAGGAAACATTTTTATTGGTGATTTTGGATTGGAACTGTAAGACGAATTACGTATCCAATCTCTTCACTGCAGGCACCTTCAGATTTAAGTTTAGCCACCTTGAGTTGAAGTCAATTCTTGGAATACCTAAGATTTTCAAAGTCGTATCTGATTTAATTCATTCTTGTAATGCTTTTAAAATTCTGTTTCTCGCCGTTTTAAAAAGATCTTGTGTTTTTAATCGTTATCATTGTCTTAAATACTTGTTATAATATAATTCTCCACTACTCATAGCAGCATGTTTCCCTATGCGCGATACTCATTGTCACAGCATGATCACTTACAACTATTCAAAACAAGCACTTTACGTGAAAGAAAGGTATAATTCGACAATGTCCAAATAAAATATATCCGCTTTGGGCATCTTGTTTATTTAGTCAAATAGTAACGTTATTCCTGTTTCTAAAGCAGATAAAATAATAAAACATGTAGAAAAGCAAGCCATCTGAGGCCACGAGATCAATGAAAAGAACATCAAAACCCATACGCAGTTCAACATGACAAGACTTCGGTTGTATCGTGGGGATGCTTTAACTTGCTACATCCCGGGGATGCGTTAACGTGTTACATCCCGGGGATGCGTTAAAATGTTACATCCCGGGCATGCGTTAACATGTTACATGCCGGGGATGCTCTAATTTGTTACATCCCGGGGATGCTTTAGGTTTAGCAGGTAATGAAAGGCATAGTCTTTAGCCACAGAGAAATGTTGACAGAAACAAAGAACAATATTAGCTCTGTCTACGCACGAAACACATACATTTGCTCTTAGCAATGCCTACACCTGCTTTTGAAGAGGTGTTTAAGATAATATTAAATATACAATTAGATATTTGGGGAAATTGCTAAACTACATGATTAAAGTTTCATTTAGTCAGATCACAACTGATTTCCTGGTAACGTATGGACTTTAATGTACCAAAATTATCAATATATTTATACAAGAAAAGGAAAACTCAAACGTACATTGCTAATTGCTTTCATCTTATTCTGGGCAATACATAGCATGGCTTCTACCAGCACACAACTGTAGACTCAAATAAAGCAAACATTATCAATCATATTTACCTTTTAATATTACACGCTGTTTTGGGGGGTTTGTTTTATGCTTAAATAAAAATGATGTTGATGTTTGCAACTGGTCTAGTTCACAACTGGTTTCCTCGTATGTTAGCGGCTGCTTTCTCATAAATTTGTTACGCAGTAACTGAGCACTGTGGAGTATCTGCAAACATAACTGACACTAGTACTCAGTTTAAGCTGCAATACAATAGCAATATAAAAATTATAGTATCGGAGATGGGACATCAAAGAACTGTTAAAAGCAATACACAATAGCATATGAAGTGTTGAATTGGGTATAAGATACTATGACACAATTTTGTTCGTGGCATGAGTTATAGCATCAGCAATATTAAAGGATGTAGAAATAGCAATCGATGTAGTTGTTCAATTTGTTTTTATTGGCTTTAATGCAAAATTACAATTTGTTCCAACAGATTTCAAGCGTGGGTTCGAGTCTAGGATTCGGCGAATGTGGATATGTGAGAAAGCTTGCCAGTAGCTTCTCGTGGGTCGGTGGTTCTTTCCGGAGATTTCCCGGTTTCTTCCTCCACCATTAATACTGGCCGCCATGTATAGCCTATCGTGTGCTGAAAAATGGCGTTAAGCCCCAAAACAACAACAACAACAACAGATTTCAAGTAAAAATTGATATACAGTACAGTTTTTAAAACATGGTGACATAGAACGTCAGTGAGTTCAGCAGTATCAACGACATGATAAGCAAAGCGATCAGAGACTAGTAAAAGAGTTGGGGTTTTTTTTGTATCACCAACGAGTACAACAGGCAAACGGAAATACATCATGCAATCACAGAAAATAACAACACAGAGTCAAGACATCGGAGACACGTGGATGGAAATGAGGTGACCGTCTGAGACAGCAGCTAAACTGGCAATGGGAATTGAAAGATACTGTTGCGAAAGAGCAATAAGAAAGTGGAAAATAACCCATTTTCGAAAATCTAAACTGCAATGGTTGCACTTCTGGTGCACTGTACCTAAGGCAGAGTAAGAAATGTATCAGAAAAATCTTTTACGCCAATTGATAACAGAAGTGGTACACTATCCATTTTAGGTACAAAAATAGTTTTGTTGTCGGTTATTACTCTATCTCCAATAAACTGAAAAAGAATATTAGGTACTACATATATAACAAGAAGGACTGTTGCAATTCATAAACTAGAAATGTGTGTGAAAACTTTGAAAGAGGGAATATCTGCAAATAATGACATCGAAAAATGTATAGACATTGAACATTTGACACGGAAGTTCTCGTCACTCCAATCAATAATTGCACAATGTAGATAACCATCTACATAAATAGATAAAAACTGCGAGAATTCAATGGTAAGAGCTCTATGTAGACATGCACAGAATCGGATACAATATGTTAGTGTTTTGAACCTAAATATTTGTACATTTGCCTACACCAAATCAATAACACCAAGACAAATTCCTATAATTATTATTAGTGTTGGCTAAAGTCCGTGTATTTATTAATTTTTAACAAAGATTATGTTGATACAATTTTCATGGTCATTGCAAGCAGTTAGTTTTAGCATATTGAATATTAGAGTAAAAGATGAATACCGAAAATATATTGATTTTCACGGTATACCCGAAACATGTTGTCAACGTCAGATAAATAATAAAATAATGACAGAAATGTAATTTAGAAATCTAAATGAGTTCCACCTTTAAACACAAAGACAACAACAGAGGAGAAAGATGAAAGATTAAACATCAGGTGAAACACGTAATCCTCAACAATAACGGTGTAACAAATTTACCTGATCCTGTTAAATAACTAGTCGGTTTGTACAAAAGAAATGTTGCAGCGTAAGACATTTGAGGACAAAAGTTTGAAAGATATCAAGACAAGGGGTGATCGAATTGACTGTAACGTAAGAAAGATTGGAGAGAGTGGCGCTAAAGGAGGCAATACAAATTGAGATCTTTAAGAACAGATCGACGAGAACAAGTGCCCGTGATTTTTTAACGCGGATAAACAGAACCTTGTACAATGCTCAAGAAACTATCAACTCGCAAGAGATGGAGGAGACGTACAAGGGTCAGTTCATAACCTTCAACAATATTTGCGGCAACTTTAACGTAAAATACTAAGAGATACTCTGGAGACTTACATGGATAAATAAAATAAGCGGAAAAAGATAAGTTAGAACATTGCCTGAGAAATTTGAAAAAATAAAAGTGATTAAAAAGGCGATGATTGATTTTAGCCCAAAATCTTGATTTGAATGACAAGATGCACCTAAATAAAACACTGTCAGAGTTTCATAAAGAAGCATGATTTTTTCTGAGTTATTCAAAACGTGGAAAGATAAAAAAAAAAATTGTATGAAGACACGAGAAAAGCAATGAAGACAATTGTGTATTTCAGATTTGTGTTCTAAAGTAAAAGGATGAAAATGTTACATTTACCTAATTTTGCAACAAATTACATGCCGATATTGTGCGATCTTAACAGATAGAAAAGAATACGTTGATCAAGAACTGGTTAATAACATTCATGACCAAGCAGACAAAAAGTTTAAAGAATTTGGAAAACATTTCAGAGACTTGAGACAAAAGTTTACAACTGGCGCAGATGCACTAGACGCTAAAATACATAACTGCGACATTGAATTCACTGGTAAAATTGTTAAGCTAACGCCGAAATAACTAAAGCAAAGACGCATGCAGAACTGAATTAAATATGAAAATGTGCTTAAAGTATTGCATTTGGGTGTCAGAAATGATGAATTAAAAATAAATAGATAATAACAGAAATTAGTTTGGGGAGAAATGCCAGTTAATGCCAGAAAATATACTGATGTACGATTTTCGTATTGGACCAAGTCAAGACTCTCTCTATCCGGATGGAATTAGATTAAGTGTAACTGAACGTTTTTCGCATTGGGCAAAGTCAGGACTATATGTATCCGGATGAAATCAAATTAAGGGTAGACTAAGCTATTATACTTTGATTGGTAATGATAAACAAAAATCAGAACAAATAATGAAAAGATTGTTGGAAATATGTAAGTCTGAAACTGCTCCTCAAAAATATTTCAAAGTTATGACTTTAAGTATTCTCGATCACGTTTTGCTGAATGCAAGTCGCATTCCACTAAAGATGCTGCACAACAATATATCAGTAAGAACGGCTTATTTTTGCCAAATCTAATTTTATGGATTTAATATGGTTCTTGATTTATAATGAGTTTTACATTGGATTAAAGGTAACAAGCAACGTATGTCTATTATATTATAATTCAATCTCAACGAAGCAGATATTTACATATTGAGAGAAGTACGTTCATATTATCTCGAGAGGAATAATGCTTTAATAATTGGATTGAAAACCAAAGAAGGAGCCGTTCTTGCGGAATGTTGTATAAAAAGAGATAGCAGCATCAAATTATGTTACTATAAATAGAATGACGTGCACCTAAGGTATTAAAAAGCAAACCTCTAATAGGTAAACATTACAATATCTAGGCTAAAGCTGTTACACTCTGAGGTCTGTCGTAATATACGCTCTCTGGTAATTCACTGTATCAATTCGGGCCAAAAATGTCTTAAGAAAATAAAAATAATTCCATGTCCCAATGAAAATTGTTATTAATATGACACAAATACA